>JAOTQR010148402.1:0-19560 GCA_025774065.1 Solanum ossicruentum
ATTTCTTGGAAACTATTCTTATATGGAAATTTGGAATAAAAGTGGTAAAGCTTTCAAGACACCAATTTTGTGATCTACCAATGAATAATTTGTTTACTACGTGCTCTTAAACTAGTTTTGATGCAGTTGATTCTCACGACTCTACTCGTGCCGTACATAATAGTAATATCCTTCACTGGTTCCGGGCCGGTTACTATCGTGCTACTATATATATACACTTTCCGGAGTTGGTTGGCTACGGCAGACTCGGTTTTGACCAGTGGTCGAGTTTCGCTTAGACGGTGTGATGATATGACTGGTGCTTCATGTGATATATGATATGTGAGTGCAGCGGTCTTCCTTGGCTCACCCGACTATGTACATGATGTGTGACGGAGATTTCAGGTATTTGAACTTCTGGTGTGATGCCGTGGATGGTGCGATTTTGGAGGTCGCCATCATTCCACTCCGATATGCATGACTTGCATGTCTTTTAAAAAGATTTTTATTCGATACTTGCTACAGGTATGATTTATGAATTACCTACTTCCTTTGGCTTATGATCCTATCTGTATTGTGTACTTTCTGTTATGCATATTCGGTACGTCTTTCGTACTGACCCCTTCCTTCGGGGGGACTGCGTTCATGCCCGCAGGTACTGACGAACAGGTGCGAGACCCTCTTGCCTAGGATCTCCAGTTCCAGTTGCAGTGCCCCTTTTGTCTCAGGAGCCAACTATTGGTAGCTTCCCAGATTCGCACGTTCCATGGTTGTATTATGTATATATACACGTACTGTTTGCCATCTTTGTATAAAGGTTTGTGGATACTAGTGGGTATGTGAGAGATACTTGAGTACATGGTCTATTGTATGTTTTGTGGAGACAACATTATTTTATGTATGACATGATTATTAGGTGGCAGGACCGGCGCGAAGACCTTGTCGGCCCGCACTTATGTTTATGCATAAAGAGATTTATATTTTGATTTGTTGTCGAGTAGCTGTTGGATTTGTTTTTGCAGGTGGGTTAGTTAATAAAATAGAGGAAACTCTATCGAAATTTCGGCAGGTTTCCAGGTCGAATTGATTGGGAATTTCAGGTTAGTATGTGTCAAGGTGTCCCTATCGAGCACAGATCACGACCCTAGGTAGGGTCGTGACACTAAACTCCTTTGGAAGGACTTCCAAAACTTGCACTAAATTGAGCCCCTCGATCAGAGATAATGGAGATTGGGACTCCATGTAGCCTAACTATCTCTTTGAGGTATAGCTTGGCATACTCTTCAGCTGTATAATCACTCCTAACAAGTAAAAAGTGAGCTGACTTTGTGAGTCTGTCAATTATTACCCATATGGAGCCAAACTTCTGAAATGAGTGAGGTAAACTAGTAACAAAATCCATGTTTATCATATCCCATTTCCATGTGGGAAGCTCTATGCATTGCATATAACCTCCTGGCTTTTTATTGTTCTACCTTCACTTGTTGGCAATTTGGACATTGAGCCACAAATTCTACAAGGTCCTTTTTCATGCCTCCCCACCAAACATTCCCTTCTAGTCATGGTACATCTTAGTTGATCCTGGATGGATAGAGTATCGGGAATGATGAGCTTCTTCCATTATCCTCTTCCTTAGTCCATTAATATTAGGCACACATAATCTATTTTGACAGTAAAGTACTCTATTTTGTGTAATGTCAAATCCCTTTATTGTACCCCGACTCACCTTGTCCTTACATCATTGTAAAACAGGGTCCTCGAATTGCTTTTCTTTCACCTCCATTAACAATGAAGACGTTGCTGCATTATGTACAACAAATCCTTCCTTTGGAGTTTCAAGAAAGCGAAGTCCTAAACTAGCTAGTTGTCGTAGATCCTTAGCCACTCCTTGTCTTACCATTGCCTGGTCACTAGTATTCATAACCGCCTTACGACTTAGAGCATCGACTACCACATTTGCTTTTCTCGGATGGTATAGCATATCAACAACGTAATCCTTTATTAGCTCCAGCTATCTCCGCTATCTTAAATTTATGACTTTCTACTTAAAATGTATTGTAGGCTATTATGATTAGTATATATGTCAACCTGAACCCCATACAAGTAGTGGCGCCATATTTTCAAAGAAAATACAATCGCTGCTAGCTCAAGATCATGAGTGGGGTAGTTTTTCTCATATGGCCGCAGTTGTCTAGATGCATAAGCAATTACCCTAACATGTTGTGTCAACACACACCCTAAGCCAACTCCAGAAGCATCACAATATACTACATACCCCTCAGATCCTTCTGGAAGTACTAGCATAGGTGCAGAAGTTAGCTTATTTTTCAATTCCTGGAAGCTCCTTTCACAAGCATCATTCCACTGGAACTTGGTTTCCTTATGTGTTAATTTTGTTAAAGGTGCAGAAATAGAGCAAAATCCTTCAACAAACCTACTGTAATATCCTGCCAAAAGTAGGAAGCTTCAAACTTTTGTGGGTGTCATTGGTCTTGGCCAATCTCTCACAGCCTCTATCTTTTGTGAATCAACCCTTATTCCTTCCTCAGATACAGTATGACCCAAGAATGCTATTAATTTTAGCCAAAATTCACATTTAGAAAACTTGGCGTACAACTGTCGATCACAAAGTACCTGTAACACTTGTCGTAAGTGCTTTACGTGGTCCTCTTTGGATCTTGAGTATACCAAAATGTCATCTATAAATACTATCATGAACACATCCAAAAATGGCTTGAATACCCTATTCATCAAATTCATAAAAATTGTTGGTGCATTCGTTAGCCCAAATGACATAACAAGAAATTCAAAGTGACCATAGCGTTTTCTAAAAGCAGTCTTAGGTATATCTTCCTCCTTCACCTTCACTTGCTGATACCCCGATCTTAAATTAATTTTTGAAAAGCATTTGGAACCCTGTAACTGATCAAATAAGTCATCAATCCTAAGGAGGGGTATTTATTCTTAATTGTCACCCTATTCAATTGTCGATAATCGATACACATTCTCAAGGTGCCATCATTTTTGCGTATAAATAACACTGGTGCACCCCAAGAGGATACACTACGTCTTATAAAACCCTTCTCCAATAAGTCTTTTAGTTGCTCTTTTAATTCACCAACTCTACTGAGGCCATTCTATATGGAGGGACAGAAATAGGTTGAGTGTCTGGAAGTAGGTCAATACAAAAATCTATTTCTTGTTCAGGAGGTAATCCTGGGAGTTCTTCAAGGAACACATCAACGAATTCATTCACTACTGGAACTGATTGAACAGTTGGCAATTCTGTCTCTACATCCCTTACTCAAAATAAATGACATATATACCCCTTAGATATCATTTTCCTAGCCTTAAAATAAGATATAAACTTACCCTTTCGTGCCCCAATATTCCCTTCCCATTCTAGAACTGCCTCATTTGGAAAGTGGAAGTATACTCTCTTAGTTCGGCAATCCACGATGGCATAGCAAGAAGCTAACCAATCCATACCCACTATAACATCAAATTCCACCATTTCTAGCTGAATAAAGTCTGCTAATATGTCACGGTTATAAACAGTTACTACACAGTCATAATAAACCCTTCTAGCCACGATAGATTCACCGATTGGTTTAGACACTTCAAATGATTTGTTCAGTAATTTGGGTGTCCTCTTCAGCTTTCCAGCAACTAGTGGAGTGATGTATGATAGTGTAGAACCAGGGTCAATTAATGCATATACATTATGTGAAAATATGGACAATATACCTGTGACCACATCCGGTGAGGCTTCCAAATTTTGTTGACTCCCTAGAGCATAGGTGCAATTCTGGACTCCGTTAGAGCTGGCTTCCCCTCTAACACCTCTACCATGTCCAGTAGGTACTTGTTGACCCCTACCTAATGGAGGAACTGATGGTGATGATGCAACAACTGACCTAGTAGATTGTGGTATATCACCCATACACCTCCTTGGACAATCTCTTATCATATGCGCTGGTGCACCACACCAATAACAGGCATCTGTCCCAACATGACATATGCTTGAATGATTTTTTCACACTGTTTACAAGGCTGTGTAGGGGTCACTTGTTGACCTGTGGAATATCCCGTTGTCCGGGCACCTTGCCCTTCATTTCTTGGACTAAACTAATTCCTCCTAGACCCTGAAGTTGTGGTGCAGAACTAGCTGCAGGTAGGACGATGATGGCCTAGGCGGTCTATTAGGAAACCAAGACCTAAGCTCGACTTGGGGCGATGTAAACTTCCCTATGGATCTGGCCCTTTTGGCTTGCCCCCTTTCCAATTCTTATGTCCTTCTTCTTTGCCTCTGGTCCTCCATCTTCTTTGCAAAAGTTTGCATCCTTGCTATGTCTATGTCCTTACTCAAGGAAGCAATGGTACAGTCTCTGACTAGATACGTATCTAATCTATCCACATACCGATGAACTCTATCTGCCATAGTAGCAACTATATTAGGAGCATACCTGGATAGGGAATTAAATTGGAGGCTATACACCCTCACGCTCACATTCCCTTGGTGTAGGTTCAAAAACTAATCTGCACGGGCCTCTTGGATCTCTAATGGCAAGTAATGGTCTAGAAAGACCTCTTTGAACTCTTTCCAAGTGGTTGGGGGAGCATCTATATCTTTGGATTGCTTCCAAGCTTCATACCACAATATAGACACTACTTTCAACCTATATGTCGCTAACTCGACACCTTTTGTACCACCCACATGCATAACATCTAAAGTGCGCTGAATCTGATCAATAAAGTCATGGGGATCTTCATTAGTATCAAACCCAGTGAAGGTTGGATGATCAAAATTAAGGAAGTCACGTATCCTCGTGCCAACTGTCCTATTTGAACCACCTGTACCTATAACCGGACCTTCCTATTTTTGGCCTTGGCTAGCAACTATACGAGTCAATAGTTGGACTGCATTTCTCTGATCCTGCACTGCAGCATTGATAGGTGGTTATGGGGGAATTTCACTGCTTTCGGGTTCATCAGGACTAGAGGGTTTAGAGATGTCTATGACAGAGCCTCATTTCGCTATCTCATATGACTGGGTGTACCAGCCACCACTTCTACTATCTTCCCTTTACCTTTGTTATTTCTGGTTTCTGGCATACTTGCTCGCTATACAAAACAATTTAGGAGTTAGACACAATCCACCTATTACACTTAGCTCTATGGCACGATATAAAAATGAAAAGAAAGTAACAACTCCTAAATGCCATGTACCCTCCTTCTTATAAACATGGAGCACTACACATCGATAAACAAGACTCTACATAGACACGGCTTTGTAGACTCCATAGAATGACCAGCTCTGATACCACTTCTGTCATGCCCCAAAACTCTTTACGGCGGACCGACACCCATTGCAGATAAGGCTCGGGAGAACTAACCTATGTCTATGTACTTTTTAGACATATTCAAAGAGATTTCCATCATCATTTCACCTTTAAGAAAGTAAAAGTTAAATAATAAGCCAAACAAAACTGCATATGGATAGGCCGCTGGGGCCACGGTGTCTAAGGTATGCGACATGACCATACTTTAGTTTACATAGTCTACAAAACCTCTAATAAAAGAAACTATCTGCTACGGGTCGGGACAGGCCCAGCCTCGATTAACTGTATAATATAATATATAAGATCTAGACACACACAAAGCTTCGAAATAACCTGGAGCTTAATAGCAGCAGTTGGATACCCTATACTTCTACAGGGGAGATCTACTAGCACATGTACCTGCAACATGAAATGCAGATCCCCTTTAAGGGAAATCAGTACAAAATAATATACTGAGTATGTAAGGTAGGAGATACTATGCATGTCATAACAATGCAAATGAAACTATGCACTGGTGTAGGATAAGAGACCACCTTTGATTATACTTTGGAATCGTATACATTACATTCTTTATATTACTTTACCTTTACTGTATAATCTGTGCACATCATGTACTGTAAATGACTAGCTGATCAGTGGTATAACTATGTCGAGATAGTCCCTGGCTAAGTTCTTCCTTAATCCCTCGGGCTACCACCCGTGATAGTATCGTCCTTGGCTAGGTGATTCTTCCACCCCTCGGGCTACCACCCATCAAAAGCTATATACTTTATTGTTCAATTACTTTTGAGATGATTCTATTGGTGGTCACAATATTGGAGTTTTAGGACAGTGTATATAACATATGACATTTAGATAATCATACAATATAACATGGCAATGAACAGAGTATGTTACATAAATAATGAAATGCATATGAGATGAAACAACTCGTGAACTTTATTTAGCAACAAGAACACATGTAACTTGGTATCCATGTATGTATGCAGATTTGAAGGTGACTATGTATGAAAGCAGATAAACATGTGAATGAGTGGAAACATGGTTAATAGTTGTGTCGGAGTTGGTAAATACCTTTATGTACCAAGGAGGAATCTATGTTTCATGCCAAATGATACGAAATCAAGTAGCCTTATATACCTCATTGTATGACCTCGTTACTACCTTGGAGTGGCTGCGTTTTCCCCCAAATACTTATATACAATATTTTAGGCAATAAGACTAGTATTAGCAGTGACAAAACATTTCTTAGCAGCCCCATATCATAAAACTAACATTTCCGGACATCAAACGTTTAATAAGTGACGTAGAAACATTTCTTCATCCTTTTCATTTATAATCGTATTTTCTAACAACCATTCTTATGTAGATATCATATACATCTTATTTCAGACTCTTAGTAGTCTTACAACAGCCTACAAGACACAACACATAACAATTCTTCACAACATACAAACAAGCGATACAACGTTATATCCTTTCCCCACACTTCGACATCAAACAATCGTGAATTTGTCTTAACTTTACCTAAATTACTTCCAATGTTTTTTCCACATAAAACTAGCCTTAATATAGTCTAAGAATAGTCCCAAAGAAGGTTAAGGTCGTGGAATAACATATTACAATTTTCAGCTTCCAAGTTTTTTTTAGAGTAAAATTACGACGTCGTAAAACAACTCATCTTTGTGGAATGTAAAAGTGATGCAACAGCTTAATTACATGACTAACAAACTATACCTTGTTAAAAAATCAGTCTTAATTCATAATTCAGCCAACCAATTAAGAGGAAAGCCTCTTGAACAACAAGAAACGTTCACAACAATACTTAGGACGCATGTTGTCCAGAATTTCCAGAATAACGTAATAACATATACTTCTTGTTTTTCTTGAAAAAACCATACTAAATACAAAACTATAACTGTTTACCTTTAACGTAAAGGTTCAGATTTTCCTTGAAGATCCTCAGAGGATTGTATTTTCAGCTTGGTAAGGTGAAATAGATAGAAGACAAGAGTGTTATAGAAAGTTGAAATATTGTTCAAATGCAATGCCTTTAGGGGCTGCATTTGATCCATTTTTAGAGACTTTCTTGGCCAGCTTTCTTTTTCAATTTTTGCCCATATATTGACACCTATTAATACACTTATGATATAGCAGCTAGTCAGCTTGGTAAAGTGGAATAAAGAGTAGATAAGTGTCTTTTGAAAAAACTGCACACTTCTTTAAAAAACTGAAAACTTGTTTGAATTGGCAATGACTAGAGGGCTGCTCTTATGCTGTTTTTAAGGACTTATTTTAACAACTGTCTCTTGACATTTTTCCAACACATGTACAGCTATCAATACACTTGTTATGCAGCAACTTGTCCCTCATAATTGGGCTTAAATGGGTGATACATTTGATGGACCTTGGCTGAACATTTTCCAGCTTTCTTCTTACTTATGTTTGGGCGTAATTTAGCAAAGACATTGTGATGTCTTTGAGCCCCTTTTAATATCCTCCTTGGACTAAACATATAGTCCATTTATGATTCTAAAACTTGGGCTAAGGTTATACCGTTAATACAGACTTTATTCATAATTGGACTTGGACAAATTCGACGTCGGGCCTCGTCTCCGTTTAGTTAGCAAATTTAAGCTAAGCAAGTAGGTGACTTTCCTACTAAATTATTAAGCCATACAAGCATCTCAATTATTTTACTTTGTTTAGGGTAGTGACCTCCTTAAATTAACACAAAACATATATACATTCAAACCACTTAAGCATTAGAAACACATCGCCCATTAACACGAGAGTCAAACCATATCATGTTCCACTAAATAGCATTAGTACATGAAAAATATGGGGTGTTACAAATTTGATGGATTTCCAAATTGATCGGAGCTAAGAGATTGCCCTAGCTCCTTGTATTGGGCATACAACCTAGTGCACCTTGCAAATAAAGCTAAACAACAAAAACAAAAAATAAAAGTAAGATACAAGAGAATCTAGAAATTAACACTTGAATTAACTACTAGTGAAATCAAGTCAAGAACCTAGTCGTATTCCCCGCCATTGGCTCCATAATTTTTTATGTTCATGCTCCAAAAGTAATGTGGCCGCAGTCAGCAATAAACCTAGCAAAGGTTAGGCTCGAATCCACAGGGAATATGGGGCTTGACTAAATTGATCCACTAATAATCATTTCAAGTATCAATCACTATATTCTCTAAAATGAGGGAGGGGTTTGAGATTCAAAATGAAGAACAAAAATAAACACTACACTAAGTATGCAAGAAGACACTCAAATTGAGGGATAACTTGGAAATTGTGTTCCCATGATTCAATGACACAATTACCCTAGACAACATAACCCTAATTGGGAATTTGCATGAAGGACAGTAACGTTGGCTCTTCTAACCCTCTTATGAAGGTGAAGGTCGAATTTCACCATGGCACTTGGTCAGCAACCATGGTGTGCCAACTAACCATTACCCATTATCCCAGTCAACCTCCCTTTCGTCAGGTTTGGTTGATTAGACGAGAACACATAAATTGAATCTTGTCATTTACTTTCCTTTTTCGATTTGCCACTACCTTGGTCGGGATCAAGATAGTAGGTGGGGTTTTGGTGTTGGCTACCACTAAACAACAATTGAAGCCAAGGGAAATAAATAATACATACAAAACCCCAATCAAAGAAATGCACAAAGTCTAGATTATTTCAAGTCAAGTACTCATGATTCCCACAACCCCAAGTTGTGGGTATTTAGCTACTCATGGCTAAGGCAAAATCAACAATAATGAATGTAAGAGACATGGTTGAGAGTTTACCCAAAACAATGAAGAACATAACACCTTCAAGTTGGAAATCACAAGCTTTGATTAAAGAAAGATGAGTACAATGTGATTTTCCAAACACCCAAAGTGGGTCTTCAAATTTAAAATTGAAATCTACATTAAACCCTAGAAACATTCTAAAGAGAATATTCAAAGTATGGAATCAAAGATTCAAAGCCTGAAGTCTCCTTCTAAAACCTTATCATTAAGTATTTATACTATTTACAAATTTACCCTAAAATTTAAATAGAAAAGACAGCTGGCAGCAGGTATATCATGCGGGTATGACTCGTAGGGTGGCCTACGAGTCGTAATCAGAGTCTCGTAGTCAGAACTTGGCATTTTGGACTTGACTTCTATGACCCACTATTACGAGTTGTTGCTTGAGTTCCTCTCATAGTCTAGACCTTTAGTTCTTGGTCCAAACTTTTGTCTCACTGTTCCTCGCTATGAACTCCACCCATACGAGTCGTAATGAGACCCACAACTCATAGGTTGGTCTCGTATGCTGACCTTCACTTTGCAGCTTCTTAATTTTTCTCATTATTTCATGCTTTGAGGACACCTTACGACATGTAGCCTTGGCTACGACTGGTAGGATGACTCGTATGTCCTATACTTCAGCAAAATCTGTAATTTTCTCCCAAGATCATGTCAACCTGTGTTTTCTACACAACTAACACAAAAATACATAAAAACCATAAAAAGTCGCATTAAGAACTTGCAAAATCCCTTTTTTAAGGCATCAAATGTGTTGTATTTTGACAACACATCAACTTAACAAGTTTGCACACATTTTTTTCATTATCAAGAACCACAAATTCCTCAAAGGTTGTTCCATATAAATTTCTTCCTCTAGATCTTTATTTAATAAGGCTATCTTAACATCCATTTGATGAATTTCAAGACCATGTATAGTCGCTAGTGCTACTAAGACCTGAATAGATATTATTCTTATTGCTAGGGAATATGTTTCAAAGTAATTTAGACCCATTTTTGTGTATAGTATTTGACCACAAGTCTAGCCTTATATTTTTCAATAATGCCACCAATTTTTGTTTTCTTTTTAAAGATCTATTTTGATCCTAGAAGTTTATTTTCAAGAGGAAGATCAATCAATTCCATGTATAATTATTCAAAATTGAATCAATCTCATTATTGACTACTTCTTTCCAAAATAGTGACTCCGAAGAAGACATCGCTGCTTTAAAAGTTTTGAGGCTCATTTTAAGCAAGAATGCTACAAAATTTGGTCCAAAAGAAGTTGATATCCTTTGATGCTTACTACGCCTTATATCCTCTTTATTTGACATACTTTTCTATAGTTCTGCTTAAGGTCATTTAGATATTTTGTAGCAACTCGTATTCAGTTTTGTATGGATAAATGTGCTCGAAAAACTTAGCATTATCTGACTCAATTACTTTATTAACATGAATATAGGGATTATCAGATTTGTGAACCAAAAATCGATAAGCCTTGTTGTTTATAATAAATCCAATAAATATACAATCCACAATTGTTATCCACTTTTATTCCATTTGGGTAAAAGAACTTGTACCTTTGCCAAATGCCCCCATAATTTGAAATATTTCAAGTTAAGTGTCTCTTTCTTTCCAAAATTCATATAGAATAGGTTGAGTTTTGTTGTGGAGCATCTTATTGAGTATTTGATTGGCTATAAGGATAGCTTCCCCCCACAAGCTTTGCGGTAAACCAGAAGTTATTAATAAGGCGTTAATCATCTTTCTTAATGTGTGATTCATTCTTTTCACAATTTCATTTGATTGTGGTATGTAAAGGGTAGTAGTTTGATGAATAATACCACATTCCAAGCATATCTTTGCAAAAGGAGATTTGTATTCTCTATCCCTATCACTTCGAATCATTTTTATCTTTTTATTCAATTGAATCTCCAATCCTTTTTTGTATTACTTAAATATGTCAATTGTGTCATCCTTACCATTATGAAAATATACATAACAATATCAAGTGCAATCGCCAATAAAAGTTATAAAATACTTCTTTCTGCCATGATATGGTCTAACTTCATATTAGATATATCTGTGTGAATTAAGTCTAAAGGATTTGAATTCCTATCGATAGGCTTATAAGGATGTCTAATGAACTTGGATTCAACACAAATTTCACATTTAGATTTATTGCATTCAAACTTAGGCAATATTTCTAAGTTGAACAATTTTGTATGATTTTGTAACTGAGATGTCTCAAATGACCATGACATAAATCATTTGGCTTTAATAAGTAAACAAAAGTTGAACATTTCTGTAACGACCGGTGCATTTTTTATATATATTATTATTTTGTTTGTACTCCACTAGGAGCTAATGGGATAAGTTTGTGCTCCACTAGGAGCTAATGGGATAACAATTTTTATTTATAATATTAATATGGTTGGCCGACACTAACTTTAGTGTCATTGTTGTAGTTGGTTGGGATGGGCACTTGTGCTCATTCATAAGTATGAAGAGGCAACTAATGCCTCTATATATAGAGGCTGCCTTGGTTAATTTCAAAGTGTATAGGAGTAGAACCGAGAGAAAAGAAAACTAGAAAAATAATAAGTTTGTATAATAAATATTGTGAGAGTTTCATTAGCTGAAGGGAGATGTTTTAATTGTAAAGCTTCGACAATTTTATTCTTTTAAGTTGCCCCTATGCTCTAAATCTTCTATGATAAGATATTTTATATAAATGAGTTATTTGCATACCGCTTGAATAAGAAAATGTTGTTCAGTCTGTCATGCACTATTTATAGATTATAATATAACCGATTGAATAGTAGTATAAACAAATGGTATTCGTCTGTCACACATTACTTGCAAATATGATTATAATATTAATTTTAATCCATTAAGTTGCTTGCTTGAATTTTCTTCTATAATCTTTTACTTTTAATTCATTTTAGCTCCAGATCTTTTCATTTTCGTGTCAAGTTAATTCTATAAGTTAATCGTACTATCTAGTACTACTTACAAAATTTGTGCTCCGAAAGGATAAATAAAAATATTAATTTTGATACAAATGGTGATCGAAAATATGTAATTTTGATATAATCTTGTGCATAAAGATCGTGACTAAGAGGGGAAATGATAATTTTGGGAAATGTGGTGGGGATCTTTGAGTGAGCAATATCCCAAAATGTATAGGAGAGGGTGAATATATAATTACTAACTTGGAGAATTTTGATAATTGTTGAGATTATATTATGTCTTGAGATTTAACTAATATGTGAAAAGAGTTTATATGAAGTTAAGTTGAGGTAGTTAGTGACAATTGCTCATAATTTGTATATAGTGAATATAATATTATTCTTTAAGTTGTAAGAATTAGAATTATGTTATTTGGGGGTTTTAAGATTTGAATCCTAGACTTGAAACTTTGGAAATTAATACCAAAATTGATTGTTCTTTGGGTCTAGGCTAGACATATAGTAATATGGGTTTTGTGAGTTTTGAAATCTTATGGTAATATTTTATGTGACTAGATCATGATGCTATGGATTCCATTCAAAAAGAAAAGGCCAAAGTGTTAGATTGACCATGATTTGACTAAGGCAAGTGGGCATTCAAAACTTTGTAAATCTCGTAGAATTTCCAAATATTTTAATATTATAAAAAATGAGATGATTAAAAATGTAAATGCGAGTTGGCATATTATTATGGTACTTGAATTGATAAATGTGGTGAAGTGATGAGAAATCCATATTTTTGAAATATATATATTGTTGTGGTTGAAAATTATGAGTGGATTTCCTTGTGGAATTCATATTATGCTCATTCATGACATGCATATGTGCATTAATTTCGGATATTGATATAAGTGAAATGAAAAGAAAAAAATAATATTGGGAACGGAGGTCTTTACCGGTCGAGATATTGTCATGCCGAGATAGTATGCCGACGAATTTATGATGATATTGTGATGCCGACGTAACATGCCGGCGAATTTATGATGAAATTATGATGCCGAGGTAACATGCTGGCGAATTTATATTGTGATGCCGAGGTAACATGCCGGTGAGTATATGATAATATTGTGATGCCGAGGTCTTTGCAGGCAATTATTGCATAGTGCTTTGCATTTCACCTTTGCATATTATTGCATAGCATGGTGCTATCACTATTAGTTTATGCTTTGGAAATAGTGATATAGTGAAATGCCATCTTTATTATGTATTACGTATTGCTGGGTTAAAATAACTTTCTGTGCAGGTTGTAGTCGTGGAGATCGACTGGGATGAAAGGAGTTTGTGTATTCTATTAGACATTCTTGTTTTGTTAGTTGACTTGCTCGGTACCGCGTGGTATTTGGTACTCACTCCTTGCTTCTACACTTGTGTAGGTGTGAGCACGGGCAGTGAATAGTATTTTCTTGATCCGTCGAGGATTCCCAAGAGACGTAGAGAGGTAGTTGTTTTCATCTGGCTGACTCTCTTGTTCCTATTTCTTCTGTACTTGTTCTATTAGAGAAGAAGGACAGTTTGGACTTATATTTCTTTGATTTTTTGTAATGATTAGTGGCTTATAAACGTGACAACCAGTCCTTGGGTGGTATTTAAGTTGATGGAAATTTCTCAGTTTTTAGTTAAATTACTTCTCATTGAGTGGCATCAGTTAGAAGGCATACCCAAGGAGTAGCACCAGTTAGAGGGCACGATGGAGAGGCTTCTCCAGAGCCGCAGATAGGGGTTAATGAGGATCAGGCCCTACTAGAGCCCACAACTACACCTTTACTCTAAGACACTCTGTTGAGGATGATGGGTATGCTTGAAAACCTCACTCAGGGGGGTGGTACGACAGGCACACCAGGGATTTCCCAACAAAGAGTGGAAGAACAAACTTCAGGGCAGCATCAGGGTGTAGTTCATCAAGATCAGGTGGGGCAGCCCCCAGTGGTCCCTATACCAGCTAATGGGGGAAAAACCACTTTGGAGGCAGTCCTAGTTACAGAAGATCAGCTTATTTACAAAAGATTTCGTAAGATGAGACCACCTTAATTTTAGGGTGGTAAGAACAAAGACGCTCATGAATTTCTGACTTTGTGTAATAAGGTACTAGATGCAGTAGTGTTGGTTGATCAGTATGGTGTTCGTTTTATGGCACTTCAGCGTCGTGGACCAACTAGGGAGTGGTGGAGGAATTATGTAGAATCTAGACTAGTTGGGTCCCCTCTAGTGGATTAGGGTATGTTCTCTAATGTTTTTAAGGAGCGCTTCATTCCTTGGAGTGTGCGGGAAGAGAGCCGATTGAGATTTGAGGACTTAAGGCAGGGAGGTATGATTGTTACGGAGTATGAAGCCCGTTTTTGTTAGTTATCCGAACTTGCTTTAACTATGATTCGAAATAAGGAGGAGAGAGTCAGTAGGTTTGTGAGAGGTTTTAAATTCTCGATTAGATCCTATGTATACAAAGCAGCTCGTGAGGGGGCTTCTTTTCAATCTATTGTAAGCACTGCCAAGGAGGCGGAGTTGTTGGTTCGTGAAGAGTTCAGAGATCTATGAAGGCTCGTATTACGGGTTTATTTTCTGATACTTCATCAGGAGTTAGGAGTTCGCATAGAAGTAGTAGATCTTTCAGATGACATGGTCTGGTACATGCATCTATGCCAGCAGCTGAGGGTGGACAGATGTCTCGAGGGTCCAGAGTTCTACCCACGGTAGTTATAATGGTTCTTTCTGTGGACAACTGTTCTCTAGACCAAGGTCTTGTTTTGGGTGTGGGAATCCGGGACATATGATTCGACAGTGCCCATTTCAAACTCATTCAGGCCCCTATCGTACAAATTCAGTAGCTCCAGTTAGAGATTTGGCCCCACTGGCCACAGGACAGGGCAGCGGTCAAACTGCTAGAGTGGCAGGACTCCAGACGGTGGTACTTTGGTTCCACATGGTAGAGATTGAGGTGTAGCTCTGCTTGGGAGTGGAAGAGAAGCTCAGTGCTATGCGTTTCCTGGAAGACCCGAGGTAGATGCCTCAGACTCAGTTATTATAGGTATTGTTCCAGTCTGTCATCGGCCTGCATCTGTGTTATTTGATCCTGGATCTACCTATTCTTATGTGTCCACATACTTTTCGTCTGTGTTTGACTTATTATGTGATAAGATGTTAGTACCTGTGCATGTTTCCACACCAGTAGGTAAACCTTTAGTGGAGGATCGGGTATATCGATCCGGTCTTGTTTCTTTAGCTGGGTATGATACTTTGGTAGATATGATCATTTTGGATATGGTAGACTTTGGTGTTATTTTGGGGATGGATTGGATTTCTCTCTATCATGCTATCCTTGACTGCTACGCGAAAACTGTGACCTTAGTCATGCCCGGTGTACCAAAGATTGAGTGGAAGAGTGATAGTGGTTCTTATCCTAGTAAAGTTATTTCCTACATTCATGCCCAGAAATTGATTGATAAGGGGTGTTTGTCTTACTTGGATTTCATTCGAGATACTAGTATTAAACTACCTTCTATAGAGTCTATCCCTGTGGTTCAGGAGTTTGTCGATATGTTTCCCGCTGACCTTTCAGGTATTCCACCTGATAGAGATATTGTCTTTCCTGTTGACCTAGAGCCAGGCGCTAAGCCCATCTCCATTCCTCCGTATAGGATGGCTCCAGCTGAATTGAAAGAATTGAAAGAGCAGCTCCAAAACTTGTTAAGTAATGGATTTATTCGCCTTAGTGTGTCACCTTGGGGTGCCCCAGTCTTGTTTGTGAAAAAGAAAGACGGGTCTATGAGGATGTGTATAGATTACAGGTAGTTAAATAAGGTAACCGTCAAGAACAAGTACCCTCTTCCCCGTATTGATAACTTATTTGATCAGATTCAAGGAGCAGTTGTGTTTTCTATGATTGACTTGAGGTCTGGCTATCATCAGCTGAGGATTAGGGAATCAGATATTCCTAAGACAAATTTATGAACTCGTTATAGCCACTAAGAATTTTTAGCAATGTCCTTTGGGTTGACTAACGCCCCTGCAGAATTCATGGAGTTGATGAATAGGGTTTTCCGTCAGTACTTAGATTCTTTTGTTATAGTATTCATCGATGACATCTTGGTGTATTCCAAGACTGAGGTTGATCATGTTAGTCACTTGAGGATAGTGTTACAAAGGTTGAGAAAGGAAAAACTATATGCAAAATTCTCCAAGTTTGAGTTTTGGATTGATTCGGTGGTGTTCTTAGGGCATGTAGTGTCTAAAGAGGGAATCATAGTAGATCTGGCTAAGGTTGAGGCGGTTAAAGGTTGGTCAAGGCCAACTTCAGCTACTGAGATTCGCAGTTTTGTGGGGTTAGCAGGGGTATTATAGGAAGTTTATTTAGGGTATTTCTTCCATTGCACCCCCACTGACTAGATTAACTCAGAATAATGTAGTCTTTCATTGGTCTGATGAGTGTGAGGCAAGCTTCCAAAAGCTTATAACCTTGTTGACTTCAGCTCCCATTTTAACGCTACCTGAGGTAGGTGTGGACTTCACAGTGTATTGTGATGCTTCAAGAGTTAGATTAGTTGGTGTATTGATGCAAAAAGGAAAAGTTATTGCCTGTGCATCTAGACAGTTGAAGGTTTACGAGAAAAACTACCCTACTCATGACTTATAGTTAGCGGCTATAGTTTTTGTGCTTAAACTGTGGCATCACTATTTATATAGTGTGCATTGCAAGGTCTTCACTGATCATAGGAGTCTTTAGTATATTTTCATTCAAAAGGATCTAAACTTGAGGCAGCGTAGGTGGATGGAGTTACGGAAGGACTATGATTTAACGATCCTATGCCATTCGGGGAAGGCGAATGTTGTGGTTGATGCCTTGATAGAAAGACTTCTAGCATGGGGAGACTAGCCGCCATTCGAGTGGACGAGTGAACTTTGGCCAGGGATGTTCAGCGTCTAGCAAATGACCTAGTCAGGTTACAACTTTCTGATGAGGGTAGCGTACTTGCTTTCCTTGAGGCTCGTTCTTCCTTAATGGACCAGATTCGAGAACGTCATTTTGAGGATGAGAAGTTATGCCTTATCAAAGATAAAAGTGACCAGAGGATAGGCTAAGGAAGCAATGCTCGATCCTGATGGTGTTTTAAGGATTGGAGGTCGAGTCTATGTGCCTGAGGTAGGTGATTTGATTAGGTTGATTCTTAAGAAGGCTCACTGTACTCGTTACTCCATTCATCCAAGAGCAGCGAAAATGTATCATGACCTGAGTTAGCACTATTGGTGGTGTGGTATGAAGAAGGATATTTCAAAGTTTGTGGCTAAGTGTTTGACTTGTCAGCAGGTCAAGTGTAAGCACCAGCGACCTGGAGGTGAGCTTCAGAGGATGCCTATTCCTACATGGAAGTGGGAGCGAGTCACTATGGATTTTGTGGTGGGTTTGCCTACTACTGTGGGCGGTTACAGCTCTATCTAGGTAGTCGTGGATCGATTAACTAAGTCTGCCCATTTTATTCCGGTCAAGGTCAAGTATACGACCATGAAGTTAGCTAAACTTTACATTAGTCAAATAGTTAGATTGCATGGTGTGCCCATTTATATCATCTATGATCAGGGTTCACTTTTCACTTCACATTTTAGGAGGGCCTTGCAGCATGGTCTAGGTACTCGACTGGATATGAGCTCAACCTTGCACCCTCAGAGAGACGGACAGTCCAAGCAGACTATTCAAGTGTGGGAGGATATGCTTCGAGCATGTGTATTTGATTTTGGTTCTCATTGGGACCAGAACTTTCAATTAGAAGAGTTCACCTACAATAATAGTTATCACTCCAGTATTCAGATGGCTCCGTTCGAGGCGTTGTATGGTAGGCGGTGTAGATCTCCGATTGGTTAGTTTGATTCTACAAAGACACTCTCATTAGATACAGACTTTCTGAGAAATGCTATAGAAAAGGTCTGTATGATTCAGTATAGGTTGTTGGTTGCTTAGAGTCAACAAAAGAGTTATGCGGATAGAAGGGTTTGAGCCATAGAGTTTATGGAGGGTGATCACGTTTGGCTCAGGTTATCGGCCATGAAGGGTGTGATGCGGTTTGGGAAGAAGGGCAAGCTTAACCCTTGAATTATTGGCACATTTGAGATTTTGGAGAGGGTTGGAGAGGTGGCCTATAGACTGGCCTTGCCACCGAGCTTATTATTTGTACATCCTGTATTCCATGTCTCCATGCTTCGGAAGTAAGTACCCGACGAGTCTCATATACTCTCACTCGATTCGGTGGCATTGAACCCAGACTTGTCAATTGAGGAGGAGCCTATTGCTATTTTGGATAGACAGGTTCGCAAGCTTCGAAACAAAGAGATTGCATCTGTGAAGGTACAATGGAAGAATAATCCAGTTAGAGAGGCGACTTGAGAGACAGAGTCAGAAATATGTGCTATACATCCTCATCTTTTTGAAACTTCAGGTACTTTATTTTACCTTGTGTTCAAGGATGAACATACCTTTTAGTGGTGGATAATGTAACGATCGGTGCATTTTTTTCATATATTATCATTTTGTTTGCGCTCCACTAGGAGCTAATGGGAAAAGTTTGTGCTCCACGAGGAGCTAATAGGATAACAATTTTCATTTATAATATTAATATGGTTGGCCGACACTAACTTTAGTGTTATTTGCTACAGTTGGATGGGATGGGCACTTGTGCTCATTCATAAGTATGAAGAGGCACCTAATGCCTTTATATATAGAGGCTGCCTTGGCTCATTTCAAAGTGTATAGGAGTAGAACCGAGAGAAAAAAAACTAGAAAAATAATAAGTTTGTATAATAAATCTTGTGAGAGTTTTATTAGATGAAGGGAGGTGTTTTAATTGTAGAGCTTTGACAATTTTATTCTTGTAAGTTTCTCCTATTCTCTAAATCTTTTATAATAGGATATGTTATATAAATGGGTTATTTGCATATCGATTGAATAAGAAAATGTTGTTCAGTCCGTCATGCGCTATTTATAGATTATAATATAATCGATTGTATAGTAGTATAAACAAACGGTATTCGTCTGTCACACATTACTTGCAAATATGATTATAATTTTAACTTTAATCCATTAAGTTGTCTGCTTGAATTTTCTTCTATAATCTTTTACTTTTAATTCATTTTAGCTCCAAATCTTTTCATTTTTGTGTCAAATTAACTCTATATGTTCATCGTACTATCTTGTACAACTTACAAAATTTGCGCTCAAAAAGGATAAATAAAAATATTAATTTTGATACAAATGGTGACCGAAAATATGTACTTTTGATATAATCTTGTGCATAAAAATCGTGACTAAGAGAGGAAATGATAATTTTGGGAAATGTGGCGGGGAACTTTGTTAGACCTCGTATTTCTTTGAATTAAGGATAATTATCCAATTGGGAAATTTTGTTGTGGATATCGTGTAATTTGAACTTAAGTATATTTCCGGTGAG
>JAOTQR010148413.1:3635-56802 GCA_025774065.1 Solanum ossicruentum
CGGGGAACCAGCGAGTTCATGACCAAAGTGTTTGCTGAGCTTTGTTCTTATAACTAGAATTATTTTACTGCTTTCTTGTTGTTTTTTTTGCTATTGAAAAATAGGTGTTAAGATGGAAGACGATGGGAGCATCCATGGTGAGAATATTGGAGACACTAATGATATGCAGGGTGTTATTTGGGATCAAGTGGGAAGCAGAGGTGCTATCCAACTACCCCCATTGGCCAGAGGAGTTAACTTTCATGTGACAAGCACTATGTTGAAATTCCTCTAGCTGAAGGGATTGTTTGGAGGACTTGTCCATGAGGATCCTCATGAAAACCTCAGGAATTTTGTTGATGTCTGGCTCCCATTCAATTTCAGGGGAGTGAGCCAAGAAGCGATTAGACTGAGGCTATTCCCATTCTCTATCACTGGAGAAGCTGTGAGGTGGATAATTGAGTTGCCTCATGATTCTATCACTTTGTAGGAGGAACTTCAAGATGTGTTCCTCGAAAGATTTTCCCATCCTTAAATGATGGTAAAGATGAGAAGAAGTATTGAGAACTTCAAATAAATTGAAGGTGAGCCAGTGCATGAGACATGGCTTCAGTTTTGAAAACTTTTACATCAATGCTTTAATCATGGAATTCTGAAACATTTGCTACTGCAGTACTTCTATGTAAGCCTCGACGTAGTCAACAAAAGGGTGGCTGACCAGCTGGAGAGAGGTGGAATCATGAAACAAATGTTCACTGCAGCTTTTGACCTTCTAGATGATATGACAAAAATCAATCGAGCATGGTACACTAGGGATGACCTCGTATCTTCAAGTCACAGGGGTCTATTCAAATAACAACTTGTTAATGATCACGAAATGGATGAAAATATGGTTAAGATGCTAACTTAGCTTGACCTCTTGACTAAGCATGTTATGAAAGGAAATCATAAGAGTGTAAATAATGTTGGGGCTGCTAGCGAGGTGATGTTTGATAATGCACCATTTGAAGGTGGTTATAATGAGAAAGTACATTAGATGGGCAACCAGATGGTGGGTTCTCGATTGGCTTTTCCAAGGCCACTCGAGAATCAAGGTTAGAACAATAATAATGCTGGATGGCGAGATCGTGCATAGCCTGATCAACCTCAAGTTGGGGGTTGGAGAAACCTTGATGGGGCTAGGAATAGGTATTTTTCACCCGATGATAGTGTGAAAGTGGCTAGTCTTGTGGTTAATCCAGAGTCTCCGGACTGAAGATATGCTAACCTGAATCTTTAATAAGGTTGAAGCCTCTGATAAAATCTTGAAGGTGATGAAATCTGATTTCTCATAGTTAAGTCAAACAGTAACGTCATATTTAGCTTTTATCAAGCATTTGGAGACTCAACTTGGTAACATATTAGCCATCACAACCAATGACCAAAATATGGTTTGCCTAGTGATACAGTAGCCAATCCTAAGGGCACTGATCAACAATGTTTAGCTGTCACTACTCATAGTGGAAGAGTGGTAGAAGGTACTAAGTCCCCACTTGTTATTGAAGAATGTCGGAATGAAGTAGGAGAAATGAAGGTACAGTGAATGTTGATGTTGAGGAGAGTGTAGCTAATGATGGAAGTGGTGATGTCTTGGAAATTCTGAGAGCGATGAAAATAAAAAAGTTGAGGATGATGCTGTGAACATTAAGAAAACCTTCCCCAAAAATTTGAGTTCAACTGTGAGGTTAAAAGAACCTCAAATTAAGATTGATCCTCTATTCCATCAGCGATTAAAAAGAAAGAGAAGGATGCCAAATTTTAAAAATTTCTTTCTATGTTCAATTCTCTGTCGATAAATTTTCCATTCGTTGAGTTACTAACTAAAATGCCAGGATATGCCAAAAAATTTATGAAAGAGTTGATGTTAAAGAAACGGACCCTAGAGCGTGAGATGATTGAGGTGTCTCATAATTGCAGTGTTATCTTGACAGAGGTTCTAGTTGTGAAGAAAGAGGACTCTGGTGCTTTCACAATACCTTGCACCATTAGCATTTATAGATTGAACAAGGCACTATGTGATTCATGCACAAGCATAAATCTTGTGCCCCTATTTTTATTTGAGGAATTGGGGCTGGAAATGTAAGACCCTATATATGAGGAGTATGAGAGATGCAAGAAAATAAGCTTTGGAAATTTTTGGAAAACTATCAGTGTTTACAAGAGGATTTTATGAGTTGTACGATGGACTATGGCTCGTACATGGTTTTGTGGAACCTGGTAAGACCTGATGAAATTTGAGATCTTTCAAGAGTTCAATCTATGACCCTTCAAACGACCCATAAAATATTTTACGAGCCGTAGGCCATCTTATAGAATGAGAATCAGAGAAGGGGGTCTCTAAAAGCTATGAGACGAAACCCCTATCTACAGCCCGTAGAATGGACCACAACCCATAAATAGGGTCTTGTGGTCATGTTTGGTAATTTATAGGGAAAGTTCCAACCTGTACTATTCCTTAACAGCCTCATCTAGCCCCCCCCAATGATTACTCATGCAATACCAATCTCCTCTCTCATCAGGTCGAGTGTGAACGATTCTAATTGCCTAAGTTCTAGCATAAGTTCATACATGTGTCTATTTTAAATCATCATATCTCTTAGCACATAATGACTTAGATGCTAGATGACTTGCCAAATGAAATCTCTTTGAGTTATCTTTCCAACACAATTGGTTTCACCTCATTTGGAGTTCGGACTAAAAGGATATGCCCATTTTAGTGAAGCACTATCAGGATGCCAGTTTCTTCGACCCACTCTACAAGCCGTGGAATGAATTATGGCCCATAAACGGGCTTTCTTGGAATCGGTTCGACCAGTTTTAAAAAGAGTATTTGAGCCCTTTCCTCACACCCCAAGCCTAATACCACGTTGTTTTGCCTCTATTACGCCCCATATCAACCCTTTTCAACCCTAATCTACCTCATTCATCCTCATTCCAAAAAACTCCAGGTTCTTAACTCCTCCCAAGTTCTTCAAGGTCTTCAAAGGAGAGTGCAAGCTAGCATTTTGATTTCTTTACCTCCAAATCAGGTTTTTCCTTCTCTAAGTTGATAAGGTATGTGGGTTTGATTGTGGGAACCTTCTTTCCCACAAATCCAGCCATTTCTCTTCTCCAACTACATGAAATTTATGGATCTTTATGGGTATTTTCTGAACTCTTGCATATGATGTTACTACTATGCATTCTATAATAGTTTATTTTTATGCATTATCATGAAGTAATATCATGTGAAATTTATGAATTTATTTGAATATTAAGGAAGTCTTACCTGACAAGTTGAGTTTCATATTCCCATGTCCGTGTTTTGGAACATGATGTATATATGATTATAATGAGTTGGTTAAGAATGATTCAAACTAATTATTTTCCACTATGTGTCTTAAAATGTGATTTCCAAATAATAAGGATTTGACTATAATGATGGTGGGTTGATTTGAATAACTTTAAAAACAAATTGATTTTACTCCTCTCTTGCCTTATACTCTTGAAATGCAAGATTTTAAGTACATGTACACATACCCACCATGTTTGACTAAATTTACTTGACAAGGATTTTTATGTTGATGAAAGATTATTGTACGAATTACAAGACAAGCATGTTATGATAAATTATTGGCTCCTAAGCATATATTGAACTCATAAAAAGTTCCTACGATTTTTAAATAAAATATTGAGCCCTTATTCTATATTTTTACTCTCTTGTGAGTGAACAATATTTACATGAAGGGGTCAAGAATAATAACTATTTTATCCTCATGTACTAACTAAACCTCACTATAAGGGGTTATACATACTATAATCTCCGCCCTTATGTGACACGCAATGTCTACTAGAAGGGTCAAGTTTATGCCATGTTTTTATACTCTATTATAAGGTATATGCCTATGTGTAGGGGGTTAAGTATTTGAATGAGCTACTCATTCCATGCTATCTTATTTTTGTAAGTCATTCGAGTTATGATTAAATTTATGATTATTTCAAGTATTTCGTGGGACTAGACTTGGTACTGAAAGAGGCTTAAGGTGGGGCTCGACCCAACAGGTCCTTATATAAAGTCTTGATTTCTTAACTATGTGCCACCATAGGTTTATATTATTTTCCTTAATGGGTTTTTACTAGTGGATCCATCTAGGACAGGTTCCCCTAGTTTACCTTGGCAAGTAAACCACTCTTTAATTAGATGTAAAGTGAACATCAAGATTCTAAGTAGTAGCTTGCTTGGTGTTATATATCTGTTGGGGTCTCCTCCCACATATGTATGTTATATTATGTAAGTTTGACTATCTTCATGCATTTTTTAGCTTAAACATTGATTATACATGTCATATTGAGCTTATGTCTATTGATTATGATTATGCATCTTGATTAGTATGGGTTATATTCCTTGTGACATTTCACCCTATATACTTAGTGTATTCTAAGTACTAACACATACATTTTTCCTGTATGATCTAACCATGTAGGAACCGGAGCCTCTTTCCATCCTCCTCCTCCATGCGGTTAATTGGTTCAGTGAAGGCTTGCTATTGGGCCACTCTATTTTCTTTTGGATACTATTTTTTAGGGTGAGCCTGGGAGATGTCTTAGCCCCCGTTCCATTCGATTTAGATGTGTTGTTGGATACATAGGTTGTATGTTATAAGCTGGAATCTTATTATGTCTATGTATTGTTAGAGTTTTCCCTTTGTCCCTTATCCCTTTTTGTGGTGAATGTTTGTTATGTTGACAAGATGAAAGCCAAGTCTTTAAATGCCTCATAGCGTGAGTCATACTTACTCACCCCATAGACTTCTTTGCTATGTGATTCATGCTTATCCTCTTCCCTACAACCACCCCATAGCGTGAGTCCATTAGAAATTATGTGCTACATGTTTATTGCTCTTCTATGCTTCTGTGAAACTAAGGATGTGCTATGCATGCTTAAGAGGCTTGTTTGGGACCACTTTGGGTTCCCATTCGGCGTGTCACATCTAGGCCCAAGGCTTGGGTCATGACAAGCTTGGTATCAGAGCACTAGGTTTGTAAATAGTCCTTAGAAATCCAATTCACTGCATCGAGTACAGTCTTGTTCATGGTTGTGAATCGTGACACAACTATGAATAGGAGGCTATGAGGCATTTTAGGAAATGAGCCACTTCTTCGTGATCCATGTCATGCAGTAGAGCTAAATCCTCTAAGGTTTATTTTTGATTCCTATCTATTAATTTCAGAATTTTTCTCAAGAGTTTTAGAGTGGTCGACAAGATGGTAACCATCCCTCACTTGAGGATCAACTTCCCAATAATGACATATCAAATGCCTAGAGATTCACAATGCTTTATGGCTATTGGAAAAAGTTTAACTGCTCAACTAAACCAACAGGCAGGTGCCCGCAAGATTTCAAATGATAAGAGGAGGGAGGGGAAGGCTAAGAGGGCCTGTGTTGATGGTGCTTCATCTCCTACTAGTCTGTCGGCCCCAAGTGCAAAAAGGAAAGACTCCCTTTCGCGATTTGTCAAGGGTGTGACAAGAAGCATTAATAAAAGTGTTTGGATGGAACTGAGGGTTGTTTCAAGTATATTATATAGCGGTATTGGGCATAAGATGAGAGATTGTCTTGTGGCTTGTGCAGAAGGGGGAAGAAGAGCTCTATTTAGAGATAGACTCAGATATGCTAAGCCTAGTGGTAATGGTGCACCAAATCATTATAGGTTCCTAAGATGTGGAAGGAATCATTCTGGCACATGCTTGAGAAACACGGGTGCTTGTTTTTGGTATATCAAGATAGCCCACAAGATTGTTGATTGTCCACATACTCAAAGGAAGGGTAAAGATGATCGTCCTCTAGGACATGGAGCACATGGAACTCAAAAGGCACATGGTGATGCCAAGGGTGGTGGTGTTACTATTCCCAAGTATCAAGGCAAGAGTATTGGTCGTCAAGCTTCTCCTACATGCCACAAGTGTTAAAGGTACCACTCGGGATATTGTTTGGCCGATTCGAGTACATGTTTTGGGTGTGGCGCAAAGGATCATAAGAGACATTGTCCATGGGTTACTAATAATTATAAGGATGACCATCGGCAATCTCAGCCATACCCTTCTAAGGGTCGCTAGGCTTAGTATGGTGCTTCACTGATATGTTAAAGGTTTATGATTATAATGTGTATGCTTTATTGGATTCGGGTGCTACTCTTTCTTTCATTACTACATTTGTGTCTAATAGATTTCATATGTGCCCCAAATTATTATATGAACCCTTTGAGTTGTCTACCCTCGTTGAGTCCATCATCACTAGAAGAGTCTATAGGGGTATCTCATATCCATATTGCATAGTCTTTCCTTATGATTTTGTTGAGCTTGACCTAGTAGAATTTGATATCATTCTTTTGTTGATTGTAGAATCCGCAAGGTTAAATTCCTAGATTCTTTATGAGCCCATACTTGGGTGAGAAGGTCATAATATGGTGGTGAAGGGTAGGTCCATCTCTTGTCTTAAGGTCCAAAAATTGATTTCTAAGGATTGTATTTACCATCTTATAAGGGTTAGGGACGTGGAGTCTAGAGTACGTCCTATTAAGTCAATTTCAGTGGTCAACTAGTTTCTTGATGTCCTTCTCGATAAGTGATCACGTGCAAGTTATACTTCTCTTTTGGACGATAATAGGGTCCTTGTCAAGTATATAACCTAACCAAGGTTAGGTCGAACCCACAGGGAATACATAGACTCATGAGAATTCACAAACAAGCAATTCAAGTAATTAACTAACTCAATTCCCCGAAAGGGGGGGGGGGCTTTTGAAGCAATCAATAAGAAAATAGACTACACTAACTATAACAAAAGAGAATCAATAATGGAGAGCAACTTGGTATTGTGTTCCCATGATTCACCAACTCAATAACACCAGATAACCCAATTCTCGACTAGAGTATAGCATGTTGGACGATAATTTAAGTTCACCAAGCCCTTTGGTCAAAGGGGAGAGGCAAATTTCACTATGTGACTTGGCCAATCTCCATAGTGTGCAATACTAACCAATACCTATAGTCCCAGTCAACCTCCCATTGGTCTAGTTCAATTGATCAGATGAGAACACATCATCAAATCCTGCTATCAATCTCTTTTCTTATTCATTACTACCTTGATCGAGAAAGTAACACTAGGCAAGTTCTAATGTTGGCCACCACTAGAAAACATGCAAAACGAAGAGAATTGATTAATACAAGCAAATATCCATTCCAAGAATTGCAAATTATTCGGATTTATTTGGTTAGATCTTCATGGTTTCCACAAACCCAAGTTATGGATTTAGCTACTCATGTTATGGGTAGATCAAGAAATCATGAATTGAGAAAACATAATTAAACACTTACCTAATTGAATTGAGAACCAAGCAAATTCAAAATTGATTGAAAATCACAAGATTTGAAAATCAAATTAATTCACAAATGTATTCTCTCGATTTTATCTCTAAGTATGGTATTCTAACCTAATTACAATGAAACTGATGGCTCTCTATGCAAAATGACCTAAAAATATTATTTATAGTAATTACAATTAAGTCATTAATAAAATAGAAAAACTAGTTGGCGGACTCCACGAAACCTATCTATGACTTGTAGAGGCTTCTAAGAGTCGTAATCGGGGTCTCGTAATCTGCTCTTGGGATCTTTGACTTTACTTTTACGAATCATCTTCACGACTTGTAAATTGATTTATGACTCATACTTCAGAATTGTAGGCCTGAACTACTTCAAATTATCCCTATTTGGAAATCTTCACGAAACCGGTCTCATATAGCTGATGTTCATACTTCAACCTTTATTGAAATTTGTCATGAAACTACCTCTACGACTCGTAGAATGCCCTCTGACTCGTAGAGTGTCTCGTGAATCACCAAAAACCAGAACACTCTAAAATTTTGCTCTAAAGTCATGTCAACCTGCTTTTCTGCAAAACGAAATACAAAAACATGTAAAAACCATAAATGTCGTATTAGGAACACACAAAATCCTAGGTTTTAAGCATCAAAAGTGTTGTATTTCAACAACACGTCAATACCTTTAACTTAAAATTATTGCTTGTCCTCAAGTGACAACTCAATCTATATAAACAATATAGTAAAACACAGACCTTAACTCAATGGCATACGTCACATACAATTCAAACTCAGATACCCATACCAGCTTTTCAAAACAGGATCAAATAGCTATTTAGCAAACCAATGCAAACTGGTGCATATGACAACACAACTATGACAAGCAAGGGAATATCAATAGTCCGTAATCACTGAACAAGTCAAATGATAACAATGCAAGTTCCCTCACAAAAAGAAGTCCCATATTTGACACTAAATGGTGATTTTATATTTAGCTTTGGGACTGTGCAAAAACACTCATTGTCACAAAAAATATTCATGCATGATGAATAATACCATTGGCTTGCCCCTATACTCATGACTCAGCCTTCAACTAACTGGACTACGATCATTTTAGGACTTTGTAGGCTTGTAACATAGGCTCAGAGGGCTTTGGTATTGCATTTTAAAAAAATAGTAACTAAAGGCCCTCCTTGAAACTGCATTTTTCATCACTTTCACCTTACCAACTCTATTTTTTTCACCTTATTCTCCCTTTTTCCTCATTCAAGCTTTTTCAGGTGTTTTCTTCCCATTTTTCAGCTTTTGCCTTGTTTTTACACTTCATTTTGCTTTTCAGCTCATATCTAAGGCATTTTTTTATTTTTCTTACATGATTTTTCTTCTTTTTGTCCTCATTCCCAACTCACCACCTCATTTTTGTGCTTTACCCATTCACCTACTACCCTTAACTTAGACTTTTAGCCTTTATTGATATACACAATATCTCTCCTCCGAACCAGGGCCACTTTTTATAGCCACCTTCAATTTTGACATTTTGTCTCAATCAAGGTTTCAAGGTTTCTCATCAGATAAGACTAGGCTAATTAGGTGTTTTGGAAGAATTGGTATATGTAAGGCCCACATATTTGGAACAAAGGATAAAACATCATTTGGTTGGTCATTTTAGGATAAAGTGGACTAATTAAAGAACAAAGGCCTAAGATACTTTCCTAATCCATTTAATCTACAATCTAACTTAGAGAAATAGGGCAAGTTCTGAATTAGCACAAAATACATGAATTTGACAAAATATGCTCAAACTCAAATGGCATTGCATAGATTATCAATAAAAGACTCACAAGTCATGCTTCATATCTCAAATTACCCTCACTTATCAGAACAAATATTGCCAAACACCCAAACATGCATGGTTGCTATCTAACTACTAATCAAAATATTTTTGGTGCATATGATTTTTCAAAACAAAAGATAAAAACATGTTATATACCATAAGTATTAGTACTATATGCTACAAATATTATCTAAACATCCTAAACGTGCCAGTTCAACAGAAATTAAATTTCTACGAGGAAAAAGAACACAGGCAAGAAAACCTCAGGATAAAAAATCAGGGTAGTTATGGACCATAAGCTACTCAGACTTCACTGAAGTCCATAACTCCCCATACCCCCGTCGAAAAAAATGGCATTGTCCCCAATGCAAAAAATCAAGAAAAAATAGAATATAAAGGGGTCAAAAGGATACTCAATGCCTAAGCACTGGTCTCGAGCTGAGTTTGGCCATCCTCCTCTTGTGGGGTAGTCTCTTTAGCTGTGGTACTCTTTTTGTAGGGGCCAGCACCCCTCACCCTATCATGCTCATGAGCTAGCCTCATCTCCTCCTTGTGACTCGATGTCCTCAAGGCAAGCTCGAACTCCTCACCTGCCAAGATCTTTGGATGCATATTCCTCTCAACTAGCTCATCGCCCTCTATGAGGGGTCTCTTCCCGTGGGAAGTTTGTGTAGGTTGCGTGTAGGCAAATGAATCAAATAGCAGCACCGGAGGTGCCGTCTCTGGTAGTGTAACTAGAGCCGCAAGTGATGATATCATGTCAGCCCTAAGCTTTTTGATCTCTTATTGGATGACTGATAAATCTAAAGGCTGGGCCTCAGCTAAAATCTTATGTACACTTTCCTCAAAGGCATCGATGCGAGCATTCACAGTAAAAGTACGATCCTCAATAGTAACAATACTGAATACCTGGCTTCGACCCTCTGAATCTGCAATAGCCTGCCGGACCCATAGACGAATCTGTTGAATAAGCTGAGACAACAGGGCCTCAACACGTGATAATCTCTGCGCCATGGCCTGAATAAAATGGCAGACACATAGACCATGCCCACTGTAGAAGGGTGTGTAGTAGTGGCCTCTGGTGCATGAGCATATATAGTAGGACCTCTCTCAACATTGACTACCTTGGGCTACTGGGGTATCTCATCAGTAGTAGCAGCAACAATACTGGTGGTGGCAGTCGCTGAACCCTCAGGTGGTGGCTCCAGAATGAACATTTCTAGTAGAGTTGGGGGCTGTGCTCGTCAGAGTGCCACTGGGTTCTCATAAGCCTTTATCATGATAGGCTCCAAAGTATAATGGGCCTCAACTAACCAGTCCAGCTAGTGCAAAATCTCCACCCTCGACTCTTATAAAGTTTGTAGATCGAAACTGGAAATGGGATAGATATGGCCCTTTTCAGTGCTGACTTATGGACCTGCTCAGCGATGAGTTGAGCCCAATCTATGTCGTAGCCAGCCAAGATACTGGCAACCAATACCGTATGCATTAGTATATGTGTATTATCCACCAAGATCAGCTGGATGCGTGATCTAACAATCGCCCACCAAAACTTGGTGGGGAAGCTGAGTGATGCCTTCACTATAGGCTCCGCGTGGGTGGTGACACAAGTAGGCTCCATACCCTGCTCTACAAAATAACTGGCCACCCATCTCAGTAGTGCTGCCCAATGCTTATGATCCTTCATAATCAGTGAGTTCCTGGCCTGCCACAATCGGTAATCGAACTCCACTGTAGATTTGGGGGGCATGATACTCGGGACCAAAAAGCATACGACAAATAGTCTCGTCAGATATGTCGACCCGCCGAGCTCTCACTCGTATCTCTGTCAACCTGGGCTATGTGAGAGGTTTCTTCCCCTTAGGTAAACTATGTTGAATGGTGGCTGCATATGATACATAGAACTCCCTCACCAACATCGAGGAGTATTGTCCAAATGACTCAATTAGCTATATAATCCCATATTGTATCTCATGTCTTGCAGACCTGGGACACGACTCAGTCCATCATCAATAAACCTAGGGTCCTCACAGGTTGAATCAGTTTGCCCTGCTCCTTGGGTTGTGTGCCCTCCAAGAATATAGCCTTCATACCCTCGACGCACCACCGGTGAGTAATAACATCTAGTATTGATGAATAAGATGGTGCAATGAAGGACTCGACATCTGCTCCTTCCTCGGAACTAGGCTCCTCTCTAGAAGGAGTCATCGGGGCATGCTACTCCTACTCTTATCAGTATCTTCCTCTTCAGACTGGGAAGGACTATCATCCTGAAGCTAAGGTTGCCCAACTCTTGCAACAACTCTAGTTTGTGATCAAGGTGCCTCTAGGTCAGGCTAGGTATCAAATATCTCCAATGACCCACTCAGCTGAGGGGTTTGCTCAGTATCTGAAGGTTTATCATTTTGTATGCTCATCCCTGAGCTTTCTCCTAAAGGCCTAGATCTTTGAGTGATTTTCTTTCAGGACCATAATACCTGAAACATACACATAAACACACCATAATCAGCCCTAAGAATCATGAAATAAAATGTAAAAAGTAATCTGAATCAGTTGTAGAAGGGTTCTATGAAGCCCCTTTATGAGTCATAATAAGCACTGCGAGTCATAAAGTGCTCTCATAGACTAGTTCTTTAGAACAATATTGGTTGTGTTGATATATTTTGGGACTCGCAAGGAACTTGTTTAATTCGCCCATTTGTATGAATTGCCTGATCACTTGACATCATTATGGACTTTGTCCTTCTTGTGGCTGCGACTTGTCACTATTGGCACGCTTTTTGTTCGGATCAATTACCATCTTAATTGTGGATTTTTGGTTCACCTCAAGGATGGAAACTGTCTATTTTATGCACAAACTAGGAAACCACTCTTAATATGGTTCTTGGTTCTCTTGAAAATTGGGTCTCCACCCTTCTTGATATAGGTCAATCCTTCTAGATACAGGGCTTCGTTCCTTCTTGGTACTCTATTATGTTAGGTGTGATGACATGACATACATATTGGGCGAAACTTGGCATTTAAATGTCTTGTAAAAATTGTCCCAAGAACTCTTGACACATAGATATCTAAATATCTCACTTGATACTGTTGATATATTTGTTTAGTGGTTTATTTACTATATTTTGATTGTGTTTCCCTCGACTTAACAATGATAAATTGAAAAATATAAAGGGTTTTACTTTTAACTTTTACACCACTAAGCTTCACGCTTTGCCATAGTTGTTTCTATCATAGGAGCATACCGAGTTGATGCTTGAAGATGGCCATGGAAGATGATTTTTTTGGAACTTTGCACGATATCACATTTGTATATGGATTTATATACCATAGTAGTTTGGGACAACTACATGATTTTCCTATTGCATATGTATGTGTAAACTGTAACGGCATGCGTAAATTACGAAACCATGGGTTATAACTTAAGATTTAGCTTGTCTAGTTAAATTGGAGCCAGCGAGCATATTTTTAATGTTACATTAACCATTATTTTGAGATGACTATGTTAAATGAAGTTTTCAATAGGTACTATAATAATATGAGCAATGTATAAAAATTGCGTAAAATAGTGGTTGAAATTATTGCACAAGATACTTACGCTTTAAACTTGAACTAGAACTCGACTTGACGACCTTTAGAATAGGATGCTATACCTTTAACTATTTGAATTCATTAATTAGTTATGATTAATATGGCACGTGTTAAATTCTTTGCATGTTAACAAGTGTTACGTAGACCTAAAATGTACAAAAACGGCATCCTTCCACGAGGGTTTCCACAAGTTCTATTCACCTGATTTTCCACATGTCAATTTTGAGAAAGTTTATAAGTGTTTCTAGTTTGATTGTGCCCTTGGAAGGTGTTGAGGTTGAAGAGAACTTTTCCTATGAAGAGGTTCTGGTTGAAATTTTGGATAGACAAGTAAAATGGTTTTGTAATAATGATGTGGCTTCGGTTAAAGTGATTTGGATGAGTCAACATATGGAGAGTACTGCATGGGAGGCAGACACAGACATGATGAGGAGATATCCCTATATTTTCCAATCTACTCAAGCCTAAGACATAGGTTCTTCCTACTCTTAATGGTCCTAATTCTTTCGCTCTTATGTTTCATGACATAGAATGCATATATGTGAACGAAAATGATTTAAAAGATGTTTTGACATGATAAAATGTTTCATGTTCAAGTCAAGCCTTTCAAGCTAGTTTCCTATTTGAGGATGAATGTTCCCAAAGGGGAGATGATGTAAGGACCCAGATCATGTAATACCTTATCGATGTTTAAATCAAGTTTTCGGAGGTTTGTGACCCATGGGGTGCTTAGGTATGGCTTTGTGTGGCTTAAGAAGAGATTTTAACTTGGTGGCCCTCCAAGGTACCTTCCACGAGTAATGTTCCTCACTATAGGCCATGGAAAGGGCTCTTGGCAGGTGTCCCAGCCTTCAAGCTAAGAAATTTACTAAGGAAGCCGCCAAGAGACCCTGTATGGGGTTGTGCATCCCATCACGAGTCGGGGTGGGATCTCATGCAACCTACCATGAGCCATGGTGGGGTGTTTTGTGAAGTCATCATCCCAAAATATGATTCTAAGTATGAAATTACCATCTCAAAACTTGGGTTATTTGAATGGACCGTTGTACGATCAATGCACCTCAGAATGGACGTGAAGCCTTCAGTAGACTTAGTCTAAAAATTTGGTTATGTTTTTGAAGACCCTTACCATGGACCCTTATACGGTCCGTGGTCCTCTGCACGAGCCGTGGTGCTTTACCACGGGACTCCTGGGCACTTTTTAGTGCTTGTTTCATTAATGACTTTCCCATAATTTTAGTTATTTTGAAGGGTTGTTTATGACTATCTAACCTATCCTAAACCACTGAAAAGACCTATACTCCTTCATCCTTATACAAATTCATTCATGACACTTAGAACTCTAGAAATTCTCTCATATAAGAACTCTTCTCAAAGTGTGACATTGAAGATACAAATTGGAAATTCAAGGACGACCTACGGCTCAAATCAATTTCTTTGTAATTCTTCTAGTTTTCTAAGGTATGTGGGATTGATTCATGATCTCGTTCTATCATGAAGACTACAAACACTTCTTACTTCTAATTTATGAAATTTAAGCTTACTTTGAATATGGATCTTTTAAATTATTGTTGATTTGATTAAGTTGAGATATGGGTTGTATTTAATTGATATTTTTAAAGTGATTTAAGTCTTATTATATTAAATTGCATTGATATTATGAAGGTTTGATTATGCATGTCCCTTTATATGTTGAATCTACGCATGGGTAATCTTAAGTATGATTTTATTGTGGATTTCTTCATGAATTTGCTTTGATTTCATAGTATAATGTTATTTCAAATATGAACCTCTGTTGCCCATGCTATTCTCTCATCATTCATGGCATATGAATGAATGAACATTGATTTTCATGTAGTTCATGCTATGGGTTAAGACCCAACTATGGTTTTATTTTTTAGACGATGTATTTGAAGCCTTTTTGAGGCGTTTAATTTCTTTATTGCACTATTTTGGATTTTTTTATTTGATGAAGATCATCCATTACCGGTCCCATTTGTTGATGATGTAGTTGGTATGCTTATGAACAAAATAATTGTAGTTATTTCCACTGCTTTTTAACATTACTTCATTGTTAAAATGGCCCATAGCCCCTTTCTCTTAGTTTTATGCAAATTATTTTCATTAAATACCCACGAACACTTAAGATGTTTGAGATGGATTGAGTGAGGTGCCTTTGGGTATCTTATCGTCGTGTGATGACTAATCCCCTAGGTCAGGTGGTTACAATCTTGGTATCAGAGCAGAAGATTTTAAAGTGTTCCTTGTATGTCCATACATACCTCATAGCATAGACTCTCATTCAAGGTTGTGAAGTGCGTTACTATCTTTAGTCAGAGGCTATTAGACTGTTTAGGAAAGTTTTCCCTTCTTTCTAGTTCATGTCGTGCCTTAGAGTTGAATAAGGTTTTCCGCTAGCTAATGATGGGCTTTTGCTTGTTTGTACATCATGCTACCACGAAGAGCTCCCCATCAATGAGGCACTCACCCTATTGGCCCAAGCATTGGCCAATCAGGAGATATCATACCTCTCTAAGTGCCTACCCCAACTTCTAGAATACATGTCTTTATGCGAATGCACCCACCAAAATTCCATGGGTCAAAGATGATGAGGACCTATTGACTTCATAAAGCAGGCCTACTAGGTGGTTGCGGTGATGGCCATTTCATCAGAAGAGAAAGCCAAGTTGGTGGCTCAAAGGAGTCACTAAGATTGGTATGAGCAATGAGCTGATGAGACAAGCGAATAAGCGGGTCCTATTGGTTGGGAGGAATTCAACTGTGCCTTTTTGGACCAGTTCTTCCTAATTGAGCTTAGGGAGGTGAAGGTCTAGGATTTTATCAACTTAAAGCATGGGACCATGAGTGTGAGAACGTATGCCCTCAAATTCACCAAATTGTCAAAGTATGCCTCATTTATGGTCGAGGGATCGAATGTGCAAGTTTATTTTTGGTGTCTTCAAGTTAGTATCCAAGGAATACAAGATGGACAAGTTGGTCAAGGAATGTAAGACAGACATGTTGGTCAAGGAGATCGCCACAAGGATCGCAAGACGGACATGTTGGTCAAGGATATGTCCAGTTCCTGCTTGATGATGTATGCAGAGCAAATTGAAGAGGAGAAGCTTTGTGAGAGGGAAAGGGAGTCCAGGAGGGCTCGAGTTGAAGGTGGAATTTAATCTCACCAAATTTGTGGTGGTCAATTTTAAGGTGGCCAAAAGCAAAGTGGGCAAGGATCCACCAACACTCCTCCTCCCCGGAAGGACAAAGGGGTGGCTCCTAAGCACCAACGTCCAAATTGCATAAGTGTGGGAGTCCGAGTAAATTAAAATATCTAGTCAGTTCCAATGCTTGCTTCACTTGTGGTAAGCCTGGCCACCATGCTAAGGATTGTAGGAGCAGAGAACAAGTCCTTAAGGCCAAAGGGGTCAAGTCCAACGCGCCCAAAGGACCAACCGTTTCTATTCTTTTCATGGCCGCCAAGAGGTCGAAGAAGCTTTAGATATGGTCACTAGTATATTAAGAGTCTTTTCATTATGATTCATATGCAGTTTTAGATTTGGGAGCAAATTTACCTTTTGTAACTCCATTCCTTACTTATAAGTTTCATGCATGCCCCGAAGTTCTCCATGAGCCCTATGAGGTGAGCAACCCCATAGGTAAGTCCATCATAGCCCAAAGAGTATATAGGAGTTGTCGTATTTCCATCTTGCATATAGTTATTCCATATCACATAGTTGATCTTTCTATGGTAGACTTTGATGTGATTCTCGAGATGGATTAGTTGCATGCTTCTTATGCTTACATTGACTATAGAACCCATATGGTCAAATTTCAATTCCCTAATGAGTAAGTTCTTGAATGAGAGGACAAGAACTCTTCATGTAGGTGTCGGTTCATTTCTTTCCTAAAAGCCCGCAAAATAAATTCCAAGGGATACATCTATCATTTAGTAACAGTCAAAGATGTCTCTTCCACAGTTCCTTCTCTTCACTTGGTCTTTGTTATAAATGATTTACGTGATGTCTTTCCAGATGAGTTATTAGGTGTTCCTCTCAAAAAGGGGATAGACTTTGGTATAGACATCTTACCTAATACTAGACTTTGGTATATACATCTTACCTAATACTTAGACTATCTCAATCCCTCCTTATAGAATGGCTTCTGCAGAGTTGAATGAGTTAAAAGAGCACCTGAGGGATTTGTTGGAGAAGGATTTCATTAGACCTAGTCGGTCTCCATGGGGTTCCCTAATTTTATTTAAAAGAAAAAAGATAGGTCGCTCTACATGTGCATTGACTATTGACAACTCAATAATATCACCATAAAGAATAAGTATTCCCTTTCAAGAATAGATGACTTGTTTGATCAATTGCAAGGGGCTACTAATTTCTCCTAAGTTTATTTGAGGTCTAGTTATCACTAATTAAGGGTGAGAGAATATGACATTCCTAAGACAACATTCTAATGTCGCCCAAGCTACACCTCCTTTTTAGGCTAAATCGATCATTGTCAAGATATAAAACCTAACAAGGGTTAGGGTCGAACCCAAGGGAATATGGTAGACTTAGAAGAATTCAATTTGCCATACAGGTTTACTAACCAACTTATCTCCCCAAAAGCGGGGTGGGTGGGTTTATAATCACTAGTAAAAATAATCTAAACTAAGACAAGTGTTTAACTAATGCAAAGAGAAACTAGGGTGTTGTGTTCCCCATGATTCCCTAACTTAGTATCATTGGATAACTGATTTCTTTTCAAGTGTGTAGCATGCAGAACAGTAAGTTAAGTTCCCCAAACCCTTTGGCCCAGATGAGAGGCAAATTTCACTACGTGATTTGGTCCATCCCCATAGTGTGGCATTACTAACCCTTACCTACTATTGCAGTACAACCTCCCCTTGGCCCAGTTTGGTTGACTAGATAGGAAACATCGATCAAATCCTGTTAATTAATCTCATTTCCTATTCACTACTACCTTGATCCAGTAAGTAACTCTATGCAGGTTCTAGTGTTGGCCACCATTAGAAAGCATTCAAAACAAAGAGAATTAATTTATAATGCATGCACACTATTTAAGAATTATGAATTATCCATTTTTACTTTGTTAGTTTTTTATGGTTCCACAACTCTAGTTGTGGATTTAGCTACTCATTATCCATGTACATGTAAAACTTATGAATTTTCAATAACATAATTGAGCCCTTAGACAATTGAATAAAGCACAAGAAAATCCAACTCTTCAATGAGAATTACAAGATTGTAAAGTAGAAGATGAAATTAAATTTTATAAGTGTTTCTTAAACTCTCTAATGTTTCTCTGCTTACTCTTCATAGAATTTCACTGCTCTTCTAAGAAAAATAACCTAAAAACCTATTTATAGTGTTTAAAATACAAATCCAAAATAGAGCAGGACAACTGGTTCAGCAGGTTCTATGAGGTGCTCTACGGGCTGTATAACAGTCTATGACTCGTAGTCGGGCTTTCATGAACTATTGCTTCAATCCTAGACCTAGCTTCTATGATACCACTCTACGACCTGTAAGAGGTTCTATGGCCTGTAGTGGGTTTCGTCTGATGAAATTTTAGGAAGTCCTCATTCTCTGATCATCAGGATACGAGACTAGATCTACGGCTCGTGAAGTATTCTATAGCTCATCTGCATGTTCGTAGACCCAACTTCAGAAATCCATCCTTTACTAAAATTTCACACAAAACCTCCCTTATGGATCGTAGAATACTCTACGGCCCATAAAGGGTCTCGTGGATCTTTAAATTTAGGAACTTCTGCATATTTTGCCCAAATATTATGCCAACTATGCAGTCCTGCAAAACAAACACAAAAACACATCAAACCTATTAACATCACATTGAGAACACATAAGATTCAAAGTTTTAAGCATCGAAAGTGTTGTATTTTGACACCATATTAACACTCTCAACTTAAAATTGTTGTGTGTCCTCTAGTGACAAACTCAATCTATATAAGCAGCACAGTAACACATAGACCTCAATCTAATGGTATACATATCATCAAGTTAAGAATAGATATCCACACCACTTTTCAAAACACAATCAGATAGCTATCCAGCAAACCAACACAGATTAATGCATGTGATAGTGCAACTATGACAAGTAAGGTAACTATCAACAAGTCACAGTCACTGAATAAGTCTAATGTTAACAATGCAATGCATGTGCCCTCACAAAAAGAAGTCCTATCTCACTCTCAATGATGTATTCATGTATAATCTTGGGACTATGAAAAATCATTCTCTCTAAAAAAAGATTCATATATCATGCTCAAAACATATGCTTGCCCCAATACTTCTGACTAAGACCTTTGACTACTTAGACCAGGATCACTTTAGGACTTTACAGGCTTGTAACATAGGCTTAGGGGACTTTAGTATGATGTTTTGGGAACATAGTGACTAAGGGCCCTCCTAGACAGTGTCTTTTTCTATACTTTTTTTACCTATAAACACTATTACTTCCTTTTGGTTCTCCCTTTCTCCTATTTCAAACTTTTTTGGGTGCTTTCTTTTCACTTTTCATCTTTTGCCTAGTTTTTATACATCATTTTTCTTTGTAGTTCATAACTAGAGCATCACTTGAACCCAATATACATTTTTACTCATTTTTTATGTATCACCAACTTTCCCCCTCATTCTGTGTTTATCTTACACCAACCACCCTTAACTTAGGCTTTTGGCCTATGTTGAGGTGCACATTATCCAACTTTGGAACCAGGGCCACTTTTGCTAGCCACCCCCAACTTAGGGTTTTTGCTTTAGTCAAGGTGCACAATGTTCAAGGAAGGCCCAGGTTGATTTTAGGATCTTACAACTAATAAGGCTAGGTCACTTAGGTTTTTACAAAGAAAAGGTATATGTCGGGCTCAAACATTGGGATCAAGGGATATTTTGCACATTTGGTTGGTCATTTAGGCTAAGTGGACTATTATGAACAATGGCTGAAGATCCTTTCTTAACCAACTAACCTAAAGTCTAATAAGAGTAACAGACAAGTTTTGAGTTGAAACACAATATATGAATTTAGCAAATTAAGCTCAAACTTACATGGCATTGATTACACTATCAAAACAGACTCTTAGATCATGCTTTTCATCTCAATTTTATCCTCATTTATAAGAACAAGCACTGTCAACACAATAAAACATGCATGGTTGCTATCTAGACTAACTAATCAAAAATTTGGTGGGTATCATTTTTCACAAAAAAGCACAAAAACATATATATGCCATAGATATTAGTACTATATGATACCAATACTACCTAAACATCTTAAACATGCCAATTCAATAGAAAATAAATATCCATGGGGAAAAAGAACACAGGTAAGAAAACCCCTAAGATTCAAAAATTGAGGTAGTTATAGGCCAAGGCCACTCAAACTTCACTAAGGCCTATAACTACCCACACCCCATTGAAAAAGAGGTGCATTGTCCTCAATGCAGACAAAAGTAGGATATAAAGTACCGGGGTCAAAAGAAACATACCAAGGCACCAAAGCGTCGGTCTCTACCTTGGGCTGCCTCCCAAGTAGCACCTAATTTATGATTGTGGCATGACATAGACAACTTAGGTGCTCAAACTTCCCCAAGCTTCTGTGCTTCCTGATCAATTGTTGTGGATGGATTGTTGGTGCTCTTCTCACCACTAGTCATAACCATCTAATATTATTCAGTATCCTTTAGGTTCTGCACTGTATTGTTGAGTGATATGCTTTTCTGATACTGACTGAGTTGAGCTGATACTTGTCTAAATTGCAGTTCTAGCCATTTAATAGCAACATAATGAGATTTGATTTTTTGATTTATGCTGGTGATCTCAGACTTACTGCCCCTCGAGGTTTGATCCTGTGTGTCAACCTCTCCTAATAGTTGTCTAAGCATCTCTTCAACCCTGGGATTACTGGTAAGTGTATCACATTTATGGGAAGGAACATAACGACCTCTCCTGTAGCCATCTTTGTGGTCTCCTTTTATGCCTCTTTCTTGTCTCCTCTGCCTGGTTTGGTAACTTTCTTCTATGCTTCTAGACTTAGTTAGCTCTCACATCTACTTCATTATCATCTCCATGTTAGTATTATTTCGCTAAAGCATTTGCATGACCTCAACATTTATTTTTGCTTGCACCAAACATATATCGGCCGTACCCAAACATTTGGTGAGAAGCTTATTCCTCAGCCCCCACATGTGATTCAATATGGCTGCCATATATAGCCGTCGGCAATCTCTATGAATAATTGATCTATGAATATGCCCCCTAAGATGGTATCGGCATATATTTGGCTATTTGCATCCAGGGGATGGTAAAAGATCTCTACCAAGACATTATTCGTAATTTCGTAATATGGGATACTCCTCAAGCATTTGGTAAACCACTCCCATGTAGCACTGATCGAGTCCCCAGGAAGTTTCTCAAAGTTATTAATTTGGTCTTTCAACTTGAGCTTCTTTGATCTCGGGAAGTACCTCTCTAAAAAGGCCCTTTGCAACTCAGCCCAACTGACGATCGAAGTTGCGGGAGCTTGGATAACCATATTGTTATATTGCTTGTTAGAGATAATGGTAAGACATGAAGTCCCACAACATCCATAGACAGATTTTGTGTTCCCAGCACACTCTTACAGACAAATCCAACGTTGTGTAGATGGCTATGCAGATCTGTCACAACCGAAGCCTAGGGCCTAGATGTGACACGGTGAATGGGAAGTCCGAAGGCAACCCAAACAAGCCTCTTGACATATCACTCGCACATCCTTGGTCGCGGAAGTAAAATAAACCATAATCACAAGAGATTTGAATAAATAGGGAAGCAGGACTAAGGGAAAGCTTTGAACATAATCAAAGCACAAAGAGTCAAGCTCATAGAATATATACATTACAACATTTAATATAAACCTCTAACTTTGAAGGCTCACCCTCATAATATCCAGTGTTCAACATAAGGAAGTCATAAAATAGCAAGAGAAAATAGATAGTGTCCTCGAACTTGAGGACTAACTAAAGCTAGTCTTCAAAGTATCTCACTAGCCATGTCGAGGATGATCAAGTGGAGCTTCGATTCCTACATGGTAATGTCATGTAGGCATGGAGTATGCATTAGTCCGTTTGAATGTACTAAGTATGTAGGATGCAATACAACAAGATATAAGCCAATATAGTAAAAATGCATAACCATAGGCAATAGATAAGTATAATCTCAATATGGAATGCATAATCAATGCTTGAAGTAAAGAATGCTTGTAAATCATTCAACTTGCATAGAATAAAATACATGTGTGGGAGGAGACCATAACCGACATAGGCCAAGTAGCTACAACTTAGATCCAAGGCATGACACCCACTTGGTAAGTTGGACGGGCATGACACTACCTCCCGGCTAGGTGTGGTCTACTTGCCAAGGTAAACCAAACATAATAACATGACTAGATAGATCCACTAGTATAGTAAGGGTATAATATATCATCCTATGGTGGCACATAGTTTAGAGATAAAAGACTTTATATAAAATCCCTCATCTTAAGCCTCAATCGGTGCTAAATCGACTCTCATAGAGTATTTGAAATAATCATAACTTGTATAGCTTGTAAGAAACATGGAAGCATGACCTGAATAGCTCTTGAAACATGCTTGACCTCTAGTTGTGAGCCTAACTTGAACATGAGAGAAAACAATCATACATGAACCCTTGCTTTCAGATGAATGACTCACACGAGGTAAAATCTTGAAATAGGGCTTAACTTGATACTTGTAAAATCATGAACAATTTCATGAATAAACATGCTTAAAAGCCTATAATCATCATGAGTCACTTGAGTCGTAAAACATGTAAACAACTTGAGAATTCTGGACTGGACATTTCATCAAACACTTGGTGGGCACATAATGCTTCTTCAAAAATTATGCAATTCAAGAGTGTAACAAGATGAGTAAATCAATTTAATATCAACCCACTAATATCGAAACAAAACCCCAATGTGGGTATCATGAAATCCATCTCGAAAGTTCATCATAGTTCATAACTTTCATAGCTCAAATCATTCTTAGTCTCAATAGACAAGGAACATCTCGTTGTGTAAGCTTAGATTAGATATTCATGCATAATCAACAATATTTGATAAAATCCTAAGATAATCCATGCTCATATTTCATAATAAGAGATACGCATAAGAAACATAACTTGAAATCATGCAAATTTTCGTAAAAGGGAAGATTGGGCTCTATGGGTGAAAGGTCCTAATGGATGAAACCCACATACCTAAATAGATGAAACCCACATACCTAAATTTGGAGATTCCTTGATGTAAACTTTGAAGGAGGCTTGAAGCTTAGATTGAGTTCTTGAGATCCAATGTGAGCTTGAAATCTTTCAATTTGGATGAAAGTTTTTGATAAAGTGTTGGAGAGGTTTTAGAGGGGGTTTTGAGTGATATAGAGTTGAAAATGGATAAGTATGAGAGATTTCACGTGTAAATGGGTATGAGGCATTGGGGGTGGATAAGTATGAGAGATTTCACGTGTAAATGGGTATGAGCCATGACCCCAATGCCCTTAGGCTAAACAAAAAAACAAGGAAAACCAACACTGGTCCGTGATGGGTCCACGTCGCATGACCAAATGGATACAACCACTGTTTTTCAAAAAATTAGCAAAAACTATTTTTCGCTATGGGTCTTCTAAAATCCGGGTTATACCCATTTCCCACTCAACTTTTCTCCCTGATCAAGAATATGAAGTCAAATTTTTGATATCACGCACAAATTTTGAGATATATGAAAATTACGATTATGGCCTTTCCGAAGCACATTTTTGGGGCATTTCAATATCTCCTGCTTGGGAACATTCGTCCCCGAATGTCACAGAAACATGCATGAGAGAAGTAGTCTTGAAGATTTCAGACCGACATGAATGCAACAAATATATTTAAACAACACTTTCAAAAAGTCTCAACATGAATATCAACAATCATCATAAATGTGTTACCATGAACATGAATGCATGCAAATTGACATGAGGGCTGAAACTTAAGACTTGAAATCATATAGGGGACTTAAATTTGTACCTTCGGCTTGAGTAGAGTTGAATAGACATGGGTATCACCTTCTCATGTCCAGCTTGGCTTCCCATGTGGCACTTTCAACTTGTTGATTCCTCCAATGAACCTTGACGAGAGCTACATTTTTGTTTCTCAACTTCTTCACTTGTCTATCAAAATTTCCACAGGGACCTCCTCATAGTTCAAATTATCTCCTACGACACCCCCAACATCCAAGGGCACTATAGCACTTGGGTCACCCACACACTTCCTCAACATGGACACATGGAAGACCAGATGAACCATATTCATCTCCATAGGAAACTCCAACTCATATAAAACCTTACCCACTCTCCTTAAAGCTTTATAGGGACCCATAAATCTTGGGCTCAATTTCCCCTTCTTGCGAAGCCAGACCATACCCTTCATAGGTAAGACTTTCAAGTAAACCCAATCACCAACCTTAAACTCAAGATCTCTTCTCCTCACATCAAAGTAGAACTTTTGTCTACTTTAGGTTGCTTTCAATCTCTCCCTTATCATCCTTACCTTCTTCATGGCCTCTATGACCAAATCCGTACCTAGTAAAGCCATATCCCCTACTTCAAACCACCTAACTGGGGATCTACAATGTCTACCATAAAGAGCTTCAAAGGGAGCCATCCACCATCCAATGCTTGAGTGATAGCTATGGTTGTAAGAAAACTCAATGAGTGGAAGATGTTCATTCCAACTACCCTTAAACTCCAAAACACAAGCTCTAAGCATATCCTCAAGAGTTTGGATAGTCTTCTCGACTTGACTATCCGTTTGAGGATGAAAAGCCATGCTAAACTTAACCTTGGTACCAAGACCTCTTTGGAAGGATCTTCAAAAGTGATAAGTGAATTGAGTACCATGATCCAAAATGATAGACAAGGTCATCCCATGTAATTTAAGCAACTCATGCATGTATAATTTGGCATAATCTTCGGCACCATAAGTGGTTTTGACTGGTAGGAAGCGAGCCGACTTTGTCATTTTATCCACAATAACCCAAATAGAGTCATAATGTTTCCTAGTCTTAGGCAACCCAACCATAAAATCCATGTTGATCTCTTCCCACTTCCAAGTAGGAATCTCTATATCTTGGGAGGCCACCCAAACTTTGATGTTTGGCTTTGACTTGTTGGCAATTGTGACATCTGGTTATGAACTTGGCAATGTCTCTCATCATACCACCCCACCAATACACCTCCTTCAAGTCTCTATACATCTTTGTAGAGCCAGGGTGAATGGAATAAGATGAGTTATGGGCCTCCTTCAAGATCAATTCTTTCAAGCCATCCACATTTGGTAAACAAAATCTACCTTGGTACCTAAGGGCACCATCTCCCCCCTGGGAGAAAACCTCCATTTTACCATCTCTCACCAAGGACTTCAACTGTAGCAAGGTGGGGTCAAGATCTTGTTTTGCCTTTACCACCTCAAACAAGGAATATTTAGAACCATCAACCACCACTATACCACCATTATCAACTTCATCCAACATAACTCCCAATCTAACCAACTGGTGAACCTCTCTAGCCACCTCTTTGCTACAATTATCAACATGCGTTACACTACCCATGGACGCTATACTTAGAGCATCACCCATAAATTAGCTTTGCCGAGGTGATAATGACACTCATATCATAATCTTTAAGTAGCTCTAACCAACTTATGTGTCTTAAGTTAAGATATGTTTGGGTGAACACATATTGAAGACTCTTATGGTCGGTAAACACATCAACATGAATCCCATACAAGTAGTGATGCCAAATTTTCAAAGCAAATACCATGGCCGCCAATTCAAGATCATGGGTGGGGTAATTCTTCTCATGTACCTTAGGTTATCTAGAGGCATATGCTATCACCTTACCATTTTGCATCAAAACACACCCCAAACCCAATTCTTGAGGCATCATAATATACGATAGATCCCTCTAACCCTTCCGGTAGAGCCAGGATAGGAGTGGAGACAAGCTTAACTTTCAAAGTCTGGAAACTCTTCTCACATTCATTAGTCCACACGAATTTTGCCTTCTTTTGTGTCAACTTAGTCATAGAAGAACCAATAGAAGAGAAGCCATTCACAAACCCCCGGTAATAACCCGCCAAACACAAGAAACTTCTAATGTCTAATGGAGTCAAAGGTCTAGGCCAATTTCTAATCACTTCCGTCTTGCTAGGATCCACCTTAATGCATCACCTGACACCACATGCCATAGAAAAGCAATCTCTTTCAACCAATACTCACATTTTTCATATTTAGAATACAACCTCTTATCCCTCAAGATTCACAACATCACCCTTAAGTGATTCACATGCTCTTCCTCACTATGGGAAAAAATCAAGATATCATCAATAAAGACCACCACAAAGATATCAAGGTAGGGTTTAAAGACCCTATTCATGAGATCCATAAATATAGCCAGTGTTTTGGTCAACCCAAAAGACATAACCACAAATTCAAAATGCCTATACTTAGTCCGAAAAGCCATTTGGTGAATGTGACACTCCATCACTTTCACTTGGTGGTAATCGGACCGAATATCAATGTTAGAAAAGTGACTAGCCCCTTGAAGTTAATTGAAAAGGTCATCGATCCTTTATAGAGGGTACTTTTTCTTTATGGTGACTCTATTAAGTTGCCGCTAATCAATGAAAATTCTAAGAGAACCATCTTTTTTCTTCAAAAATAACACCGGTGTACCTCAAGGTGACTTGCTAGGCGTTATGAAACCTTTTTCCAACAAATCTTTCAATTGATCCTTCAACTCCGCTGTGGCCATATGGTAGGGGGAATGGAAATGGATTGGGTATCGGCAAGGAGGTCTATACCAAAATCTATTTCCCTTTCAGGAGGAACACTGGGAAGCTCTTCGGGAAAGACACCAAGAAACTCATTAACCACTAGAACCGACTCAATGGAAGGTACTTTAGACTCCACATCCCTAACCCTCACAAGATTATAGAGACAACCCTTAGAAATCAACTTTTGGGCTTTAAGAAATGAACCTACCCTTGACCACCACATTACTACTCTCCCACTCAAAGACAGCCTCAATAGGGAATTGGAATTTCACCCTACAGGTTCTACAATCAATAGAAGTTTAATATGTATGCAACCAATCCATCCCAAGAATGACATCAAATCCACCGTATCTGATTCTATAAAATCACAAGGCAAGACTATATGCAATATGAACACGAGACAATTTCTATAGACTCTTTTAGCAACAATGGACTCACCAATAGGATAGAGACTTCATATGGTTCACACAACATTTCGAGATACACATGAAGCTTTTTAGCAACAAAAGGAGTGATGAAAGAAAGAGTGGTACCCAGGTCTATCAACGCATACACATCAAAATAAAAAACCTTTAACATACTGGTGATGACATCGGGCACCTCATCCACTCCTTGTCACCCTTGAAGAGCATAAAATCTATTTTGTCTTGAAGCATCCCCTTGATTATCTCCCCTTCCCCTTTGACCTGCACTAGCACCTTGGCCTTGAAGATGACCAGCTCAACCTTTGGGTTGAGCATGAGGGCAATCAACAACCTTATGGCCGACTTCGCGACTACCAAAGAAAGCATTAGAATTTCTCAAACATGGACGACTATGATTCCTTTCACACCTTAGGCACCTAAGATTTTTCATTCCTCCATTACCACCTTGGAATCTTGGCTCAGGAACCCTATCATTGGCGAACCTATTGTTGGAAGCATTGGACAACCCTTGTCCTTGGAACTTGTGGCCACAAGGAAACCGACCACCCTTAGAACCTTGGAACCCACCTTCAAATCGAGCCTACTTGGACTCACCATTTCTTCTCTTTCTAAGATTTTTCCTCTCTAGTTGATCGGCATAGGTCATAAGCGAGACAAATCCATATCCCCTACTAGCATGGCAGTATGACACTCCTCATTAACAAACTCAGATACACCAAACACAAATTTGTTCATCCTTGATCTTGGTTGGGCAACCAATTATGGAGCATACTTAGAGAGCTTGTTGAACTTGAGGGCATACTCCCTCACACTCATAGACCCTTGCTTAAGATTCATAAACTCCATCATCTTAGCGTCCCTTAACTCGATAGGAAAGAACCGATTGAGAAATACCCCTTCTCTATCTTCCATTAAGTGAACCAAATTTGAGCCACCCCTTTGAGTTGGTAGGCCACCAATTCCGCTTTTCCCTCCTAATTAACCCCCATAAGGGACAAAACTTTATTCACCTAATCAATACATTCTTAGGGATCCTCATCCGTCTTGGACCCATGGAACATCGATGGATTCATCCTAGTAAAATCCCTCACCCTTAAGGTCGGAGTAGGAGCATGAGAAGATTGGGACCCTTGGTTCAATTTGTTGGTCATGGCATGGGCCAACATAGTAATAGCATCTCAAAACTCATCTTGGTCCACCCCTCCTTCTTGAGGAGCTTGAGGAGTGGGAGCGGCCGGATGCTCCTTGGGTGAACGAGCTCTCCTTAATCTTCCTCTTGGAATCGACATGATCTAGAATAGCAAAAAATATTTGTTAGAGGAAAAGCCTTACCTTAGCTTCTATAGCACGAAATAGATCATGAAGAAGGGAAACATTTCTTAAAATGCTTCATAGCCTCTTACTCATAGTTGTGGCGCGCTTCACAACCATGAATACGACTCTAATTGATGCGGTGTGTTAGATTCCTAGGACCATCAATAACCTAATGCTCTGATACAAAGAATGTCACGACCCAAACCTAGGGCTTAGATATAACACGGCGAATGGGAAGTCTGAATACAACCCAAATAAGCCTCTTGACATATCATTGATAGATCCTTAGTCGTGGAAGTAAAATAAACCACAATCACAAGAGATTTGAATAAATAAGGAAGCGGGACTAAGGGAAATCTTTGAACGTAATCAAGTTGTAAAGAGTCAAGCTTATAGCGTAAGTACATTACAGTATCCAACATACATGTCCAACTTGGAATGGAGTGGGGGCCAAAACACTTTTTGGGCTCACCCTCATAATATCAAGTGTTCAACATAAGGAAGTCATAAAATAACAAGAGAAAGTACATAGTGTCCTTGAACTTGAGGACTCACTAAAGCTTGTCTTCAAAGTATCTCACTAGCGATGTGGAGGATGATCAAGTAAAGCTCTAGTTCCTATAGGGTGATATCATATAGGCATAGAGTATGAGTTAGTACATTTTAATCTACTAAGTATGTAGGATGCTATGCAACAAGACATAAGCCAATATAGTCAAAATGCATAACCATAGGCAGTGGATAAGTATAATCTCAATATGGAATGCATTATCAATGCTTGAAGTAACCCATGCTTGTAAATCTTCAACTTGTATAGAACATAATACATGTGTGGGAGGAGAACGTAACCGACATAGAACAAGTAGCTACAACTTGGAATCAAGGCATGACACCTCCTTGGTGAGGTGGACGGGTATGACACCCCCAGCTAGGTCTCGTCGACTGGCCAAGGTAAACCAAACATGATAACATGATAACATGACTAGATGGATCCATTAGTATAGAAAAAGTATAATATAGCATCCAATAGTGGCACATAGTTTAGACATAAAAGACTTTATATAAGGATCCCTTGGGTCGAGCCCCCATCTTAAGCTTTAATCGGTGCTAAATTGATTCCCATGGAGTATTCCAAATAATCATAACTTGTATACCTTGTAAGAAACATGGTAACAAGACATGAGTAGCTCTTGAATGCTTCACCTCTACATGAACCCTTGCTTTAACATGAATGGCTCACATGAGGTAAAATCTTGAAATAGGGTGTCATGACCCAAGCCTAGGGCATAGATGTGACATGGTGAATGGGAACCCGACCCAAATAAGCCTCTTAACATATCCATCACACATCCTTAGTCACGGAAGCAAGATAAACAACAACAAGAGATAATATAAAAAAGGAAGTGGGATTAAGGGAAATCTTGAGTATAAACCAAGCATAAGAGTCAAGCTTAGAGAATAATATCATCATAATATCCAACATACACCTCTAAACTTGGAATGGAGCGGGGGCCAGGACACTTTCCGGGCTCACCCTCATAATATCAAATGTTCAACATAAAGAAGTCTTAGAAATAGCATGAGAAAGTAGATAGTGTCCTTGAACTTGAGGACTCACCAAAGCTTATCTTCGTAGAACCTTACTAGCCACATGGATGATGCTCAAAAGGAGCTCCGGTTCCCACATGGTGATATCATGTAGGCATAAAGTATGCGTTAGTATGTTTGAATGTGCTAAGTATTTGAGATGCAATGTAACAAATGTAAGCCGACATAATCAAAGTGCATAGTAATAGGCAATAGATAAGTGAGATCTCAATATGTCATGCATAGTTAATGCTTGAAGTAAAATATGCTTCTAAATCATTCAATTTCCATAGAACATAATATATGTATGGGAAGAGACCTTAACCGACAAAGAGTATGACCAAGTGAGCTACAACTTAGAATCTCGATAATTACCCCTCATCGGTAAAGAGGTGGTACACTTGCCAAGGTAAACTATACTTCACCTTAGGGGAGCCTGTCCCATTTCGGAGAAGTAACTCCCCTTACGGGAACCTGTCCAATTTTGGGGTGGATTTCATGATAAAGTGCACTAAATGGATCCACTAGTATAGAAAGGGTAAAATATAATACTATGTTGACACATAGTTTGAGGAATGGAGCATGGACCCTTGAAGATAGTCCACGCCGACATCCAATCCATCTGTGCTAAGTCTAATCCCACGGAATACTTAAAATAATCATAGCTTTAATAACTTGTAATAAACATGGAACCATGACATGAGTATCTCTTAAACATACTTGACCTCTAATGGTATGCCTAACTTGAAACATGAGAGTGGATCATAATCATACATGAACCCTTGCTTTAACAGGAATGACTCATAAGAGGTAAAATCTTGAAAATAGGGTTAGGGTTAACTTCATACTTGTATAATCATAGATAATTTCGTGAGTTCATGTCATACTCGATAGCCCATATTCATCATGAAATCACTTGAATTGTAAAACTTGTAAATAACTTGAGAATTCTTGGCTTGACATTTCATAGAACACTTGGTGGGCACATATGAGTACATGTTCAAATCATGCAAAATGCAAGAGTATAGATCAAGAAATAGTGAACTCTATGCATCTTAAAGTCATGTAAATCAGCCCACCAACATCATGGTAAAACCCCGTCATGTGTAACTTGTAAATCATATCAAAACTTCACAATAGTTCATAAATCTCATAGCTTGAAGCATGTATAGTCTCAATTGACAAAGATTAACTCATAGCATAAGCTTAAAATAGATATTCATGCATAGTCAACAATATTTGATAAAACCCCAACATAAATCATGCTCATATTTCATAATAATAGATACCCATAAGTAATACAACTTGAAATCATGTAATTTTCATAAAATAGGAAGGTTGGACTCCATTGGTGAAAGGACCCCAATGGATGAAACCCATATACCTAAATATAGGGATTCCTTGATGCAAACTTGAAGGAGACTTGAAGATTCAATGGAGTTCTTGAGATCCGGAATTAAGCTTGAGACACGTGAATTTGAATGGAAATTTTTGATAAAATGGTTGAAATGTTTAAGAGAGGGTTTTGAGTGATATGAAGTTGAAAAATGGCTAAGTATAGGTGCTTTCACGCATAAGTGGGCATGGGGCCATGACCCCAATGCCCTTTGGCCGAAACAAAAATTAAGGAAATGCTAACACTGCTCCACGACAGGTCCAAGTTGTGGAGCCATCACGTGTCCTCTCTATTTCTAAAAATTTTACGAAAATCATTTTTTGCTACGGGTCTTCTAAAATCTCGGTCATATCCATTTCCTACTCAATTTTACCCCATGATCAAGAATTTGAAGTTGGATTTTCGATATCATGCATGGATTTTGAGATATATGAAACTTACGATTATGGGCATTTTCGAGCATATTTTGGGGCATTTCAATATCTCCCCCTTAGGAACATTCATCCCCGAATGTCAAGGAAATGTGTATAATTGAAGTAATCATGAAGATTTTAGCTCGTCGTGAATGCAACAAATGCTTTTAAGCATCACTTTTGAAAATCTGAACATGAATGTCAAATATCACCATAAACATGTCAACATAAACATGAATGCATGCAAAATGACATGAAGGCCAAAACTTAAGATTTGAAATCATAGATAGGGCTTAATTTGTTATCTTAGACTTGTATACAATGAAAGAGCGGATATTGCTTCTTCATGTCCGCTCGGGCTGCCCAAATGACGCTTTCGACTTGTTGACTCTTCCAAAGAACCTTGATGGATGCTACATCTTTGTTCCTCAATCTCTTCACTTGTCTATCCAATATCTCAACCGGGACCTCCTCATAGGTCAAACAATCTCCCACAACACCTACAACCTCTAAGGGCACTATAGAACTTGGGTCACCCACAAACTTCCTCACATCGACACATGGAAGACCAGATAAAACATGTCCATATCCATAGGCAACTCCAATTTATAGGCAACCTTACCAACTCTCCTCACAACTTATAGGGACCCACAAATCTTGGGCTCAATTTTTACTTCTTGCCAAACCGGACCACCACCCTTCATGGGTGAGAGCTTCAAGTAAACTCCATCACCAACCTTAAACTCAAGATCTCTTCTTCTCACATCGAAATATGACCTTTGCCCACTTTAAGCCATCTTTGATCTCTCCCCTTATCAACCTTACCTTCTCCAAAACTTCCATAACCTAATCCTGTGCAATCAAAGCCACCTTAGCCATCTCACCAAGGTACCTTCCTATAGTCTCTATCCACTCTCATAGAATCGGAAGGAATAGAATCTGATGATTCATAAACCTCTTTCACAATAAACTCCCTCAAGTCATCAACATTAGGCACACGGAATCTACCTTGGCACCTAAGGGTACCATCTCCCCCTTGGGAGGAAACCTCCACTTTACCATCCTTCACCAAGGCTTTCAATTGTAACAATGCGGGGTCAAGATCTTGTTTTGCCTTTACCCCCTAAATCAAAGAGGATTTAGAACCATCTACAACCACTACACCACCATTGTCAACTTCATCCAACCTAACCCCAAATCTAGCCAACCGGTGAACCTCGCTAGCACCTCTTTGTCACCATTATCAACATGAGCTAGACTACTCAAAGACACCCTACATAGAGCATCAGCCACAATATTAGCTTTGCTGGGGTGATAATGCACACTCATATCATAATCTTTAAGGAGCTCTAACCACCTTTTTGTCTCAAGTTGAGATATTTTTAGGTGAACACATATTGGAGACTCTTGTGGTCGGTGAACACATATGAACCCCATAAGAGTAGTGACGCCAAATTTTCAAAGCAAATACCATGGCCGCCAATTTAAGATCATGGATCGGATAATTCTTCTCATGCACCTTAAGTTGTCTAGAGACATATGTTATCACCTTACCACTTTGCATCAAAACACACCCTAAACCAATTGTTGAGGCATCATAATACACAACAAATCCTTCCAACCCTTCCGGTAGTGAAAAGATAGGAGTGTAGACAAGCCTATCTTTTAAAGTTTGGAAACTCTTTTTACACTCATCGGTCCACACAAATTTCATCTTCTTTTGGGTCAAGTTAGTCATAGGTGATGAAATAGAAGAGAAGCCATTTATTAACCTCCGGTAATAACCCGCCAAACCTAAGAAACTTCTAATGTTCGATGGAGTCAAAGTTCTAGGCCCATTTCTAATCACCTCCATCTTCTTAGGATGCATTGTAATGCCATCACCCGACACCACATGCCCTAAAAAAACAACCTCTTTCAACCAAAACTCACATTTCTCATATTTTGCATACAACCTCACCTCCCTCAAGATTTGCAACACCACCCTCAAGTGATCCAAATGCTCCTCCTCACTATAGGAATAAATTAAGATATCATCAATAAAAACAACCACAAACAAGTCAATGTAGGGTTTAATGATCCTATTTATGAGATCCATAAATATAGATAGTGCATTAGTCAACCCAAAGGACATAACACAAACTCAAAGTTCCCATGCCTAGTCCGAAAAGCCATATTGAAAATATCACACTCCCTTATTTCATTTGGTGATACCCGAACCGAAGATGAGTCTTAGAAAAGTGACTAGCCCCTTGAAGTTGATAAAAAAAGGTCAGCAATCCTTGGTAGAGGGTACTCGTTCTTAATAGTGACTCTATTAAGTTGTCGATAATCAATGCACATTCTGATAAAACCATCCTTTTTCTTCACAAATAACACTGGTGCACCCCAAGGTGAATTACTAGGCCTTATAAAATCATTCTCCAACAAATCCCTCAATTGCTCCTTCAACTCCTTCAAATCTGCCAGGGCCTTATGGTAAGGGGGAATAGAAATGGATTGAGTATCGGGAAGGAGGACTATATCAAAATCTATTTTCCTTTCGGGAGGGATACTGGGAACCTTATTGAGAAAGACATCAAGAAACTCATTAACCATTAGAACCAACTTAATAGGAAGGACTTTGGACTCCACATCCTTAATCCTCACAAGATGATAAATACAACCCTTAGAAATCAACTTTTGGGCCTTAAGACAAGAAATGAATCTACCTGTGACACCACATCATAACTCTCCCACTCAAGGACGGGCTCACTAGGGAATTGAAATTTAACTCTATGGGTTCTACAATCAATAGAAGCATAATGTGTACGACCAACCCATCCCAAGAATGACATCAAAATCCATCACATATAATTCAACAAAATCACAAGGCAATACTTTATGCAATATGAACACGAGAAATTTCTATAGACTCTTCTAGCAATAATAGACTCACCAACGGAGGTAGATACTTCATAAGGTTCACACAACAATTTGGGACTAACATGAAACTTTTTGGCAACAAAAAGAGTAATGAAATAAAGAGTGGCACCGAATTTATCAATGCATACACATTAAAATCAAAAACCTTTAACGTACCTGTGAAGCACTATGCCAAATCTAGTGACCCCTTGAGAGGTATGGTTGAGAACGTCGATGATCATCCTCATATCCTTAGTAACCCATAGACAATGTTTGGACTTATGATTCTTTGCGCCACACTCAAAATATGCACTCGAACTGGTCAAACAATCTCCTGGATAGTCCTTCCCACACTTGTGGCATGGAGGAGAAGCTTGAACACCAAAACTCTTGCCTTTCCTTTGAGCATATGGACAATCAACAATCTTGCAGTTCATCTTGCCACACTAATATCAAGCATTCAAATACCTCAAACACTTTCCATTATGATTCCTTCCACATTTTGGGCGCCTTGGAAAACTTATCCCACCATTGCCGCATTCAAATTGAACCCTTCTTCTACCTTCCTTTGAGGCCACCGGGCAATCTCTCATCTTATGCCCAACACCACCACAATTGAAACAACCCTCAACTTCCACTAAACACATCCCTTCACACACACTTAGCAACTGACAAAAGGAATCCATTTCTTCTTGTACTTGGGAACCGGTAGACTAGTACAAGATGAAGCACCACTATCTTGAGCCCTCTTAGCCTAACTCTACCTCCTCTTACCCCTTGAAGTCTTAGAAGCACCCACTTGTTGATTGAGTTACAACTATGGCTAATAGCCATAGAGCATTACGAACCTCCGCATTCAACATATCATTGTTGGGAAATTGACTCCCGAGTGAGAGATGGTCTCCGCCTTACCCACTATTCTGAGTAGCTTGAAAAATATTCTAAATTGTAACGGTTAAGAATCAAGAATAAGTCTTAGGGGGACTTAACTATATCGCATTACATAAATCATAAAGAAGTGAAACATTTCCTAAAAGCCTCATAGCCTCCCATTCATAGTTGTGGCGCGCTTCACAACCATGAATAAGACTCTATTCAATGCGGTGTGTTGGATTTCGAGGACCATTACCAACCTAGTGCTCTGATACCAAGTTTATCATAACCCAAGCCTAGGGCCTAGATGTGACACGGTAAATGGTAACCCGAAGGAACCCAAACAAGCCTCTTAACATATCAATCACACATCCTTGGTCGCGGAAGCAAGGTAAACAACAACAAGAGATAATATAAAAGGGAAAGTAGGACTAAGGGAATCTTGAGTATAAAAGAGTCAAGCTCATAGCACAATATCATCACAATATCTAACATACACCTCTAAACTTGGAATAGAGCGGGGGTCAGGAAAATTCCGGGGCTCATCCTCAAAATGTCAAATGTTCATCATAAAGAAGTATTAGAAGTAACATCAGAAAGTAGATAGTGTGCTTGAACTTGAGGACTCACCAAAGCTTATCTTTGTAGAACTGTACTAGCCACGTGGAGGATAATCAAGAGGTGCTCCGATCCATACTTGGTGTTGTCATGTTGGAATAAAGTTTGCGTTAGTACGTTTGAATGTACAAAGTATGTAAGATGCTATGCAACAAACACAACCCGATATAGTCAAAATGCATAGTAATAGGCAATAGATAAGTGAGATCTCAATATGGCATACATGGTTAATGCTTGAAGTAAAACATGCTTGTAAATCATTCAACTTGCATAGAATGTAATACATGTGTGGGAAAAGACCATAATTGAAAAAGAATAAGACCAAGTGCGCTACAACTTGGAATCCTGATGAGTACCCCTCATCGATAAAGTGGTGGTCTATTTTCCAAGGTAAACCATACTTCACTGTATGGGAGCCTGTCCTATTTCGAGGTGGATTTCATGATAAAGTGCACTAAATAGATCCACTAGTATAGTAAGGGTAAATTATAATCCTATGTTGGCACATAGTTTGAGGAAAGGAGTATGGACCCTTGAATATAGTCCATATCGACATCCAATCCATCGGTAATAAGTCTAATCTCACAGAATACTTGAAACAATCATCACTTTAATAACTTGTAATAAACATGGGACCATGACATAAGTAGCTCTTAAACATACTTAACCTCTAATGATGAGCCTAAATTGAAACATGAGGGTGGATCATAAGCATACATGAACCCTTACTTTAACATGAATAACTCACAGTAGGTAAAATCTTGAAACTAGGGTTAAGTTCATACTTGCATAATCATAGATAATTTCATGAATTCTTAACATACTTGATAGCCCATATTCATCATGAAATCATTTGACTTGTAAAACATGTAAATAACTTGAGAATTTTTGACTTGACATTTCATCGAACACTTACTGGGAACATATGAGTACATGTACAAATCATGCAAAATGCGAAAGTATAGATCAAGAAATTGTGAAACAAATGCATCTTAAAGTCATGTAAATCAGCCCACCAACATCATGGTAAAACTGCATTTTGGATAACTTGTAAATCATATCAAAACTTCTCAATGTCGTTTGGCCAAAATAGAAATTAAGGAAGTGCTAATTGCTTTGTGATAGGTCCACGTCATGGAGCTATCGGATACCCTCTCTATTTCCAAAAATCTTGCGTAAATCATATATTGCTATAGGTCTTCTAACATCCTGGTTATACCCATCTCTCACTCAATTTCACCCCCTGATCAAGAATATGAAGTCAAATTTTTGATATCACATACAGTTTTTGAGATATATGGAAATTACGATTATGGGCATTACCAAAGCACATTTTGGAGCGTTTCAATATCTCCCCCTTGGGTACATTCATCCCCGAATGTCAAAGAAACATGCACAAGTGAAGTAATCATGAAGATTTTAGCATGTTATGAATGCAATAAATGCATTTAAACATCACTTTCAAAAATTTCAACATGAATGTCAAAAATTACCATAAACTGGTCAACATAAATATCAATGCATGCAAAATGACATGAGAGTTGAAACTTAATAATGGAAATCATAGATAGGGCTAATTTGTTATCTTAAGCTTGAATAGAGCGAAAGAGGTACATATATCGTTTCTTCATGTTTGCTCCACTGTCAAAGTGACACTTTCGACTTGCTGACTCCTCCAAAGAACCTTGACGGATGCGACATATTTGTCCCTCAACTTCTATGCTTGTCTATCTAAATCTCAACCGGTACCTCCTCATAGGTTAAACTATCTCCCATAGCACCCACAACCTCTAAGGGCACTATAGAACTTGGGTCACCTGCACACTTCCTCACATCGACACATGGAAGATCGGATGAAACGTATCCATATCTATAGGCAACTCAAATTCATAGGCAACCTTACCAACTCTCCTCACAACTTATTGGGACTCACAGATCTTGGCCTCAATTTTCCCTTCTTGCAAAACTAGACCACACCTTTCATGGGTGAGACCTTCAAGTAAACCCCATGACCAACCTTGAACTCAAGGTCTCTTCTTCTCACGTTGTAATATGACTTTTGCCCACTTTGAGTCATCTTTGATCTCTCCCCTTATCAACCTTACCTTCTCAGAAACTTCCATAACCCTATCTTGTGCAATCAAAGCCATCTCACCCAGCTCACCAAGGTACCTTCCCGTAGTCTCTATCTACTCTCATGGATCAGAAAGAATAGAATAGGATAATTCATGAGCCTCTTTCACAATCAACTCCCTCAAGTCATCAACATTAGGAACACACAATCTACCTTGGTACCTCATTGTACCATCTCCCCCTTGGGAGAAAACCTCCACTTTACCATCTTTCACCAAGGCTTTCAACTCAAACAATGCAAGGCCAAGATCTTGTTTTACCTTTACCTCTTCAATCAAAAAAGATTTAGAACCATCAATAACCACTACACCACCATTTTCAACTTCATCAAACCTAACCCCTAATCAAGCCAACTAGTAAACCTCTCCAGCCACCTCTTTGCCACCATCATCAAAATAAGCTAGACTACCCATAAACACCCTACTTAGAGCATCGACCATAACATTAGCTTTGCAGGGGTGATAATGCACACTCATATCATAATCTTTAAGGAGCTCTAACCACCTTCTTTGTCTAAAGTTAAGATCTTTTTAGGTGAACACATATTGGAGACTCTGGTGGTAAGTGAAAACATTAACATGAACTCTATACAAGTAGTGACGCCAAATTTTCAAAGCAAATACTATGACCGCCAATTCAAGATCATGGGTTGAATAATTCTTCTCATGCACCTTAAGTTGTCTAGAGGCATATGTTATCACCTTACCAATTTGCATCAAAACATACTCAAAACCAATTCTTGAGGCATCATAATACACAACAAATTCTTCCAACCCTTCTGGTAATGACAAGATAGGAACGGAGACAAGCTTTTTTAAAGTTTGAAAATTCTTTTAACACTCATCGGTCCATAAAACTTTCGCCTTTGTTTTGGGTCAACTTAGTCATAGGTGAAGCAATAAAAGATAAACCATTTACAAACCTCTGGTAATAACCTGCCAAACCTAAGAAACTTCTAATGTCCGATGAGTCAAAGGTCTAGGCAAATTTCTAATCACCTCTGTCTTCTTAGGATCCATCTTAATGCCATCACCAGACACTACATGCCCAAGAAAAGCAACGTCTTTCAACCAAAACTCACATTTCTCATATTTTGCATATAACCTCTTCTCCCTCAAGATTTTCAACACCACCCTCAAGTGATCCACATGCTCCTCCTCACTATGGTAATTAATCAGGATATCGTCAATAAAAACTACCACAAAACAGTCAAGGTAGGGTTTAAAGACACTTTCTGTGAGATCCATAAATATAGCTGGTGCATTAGTTAACCCAAAGGACATAACACAAACTCAAAGTTTCCATACCTAGTTTAGAAAGCCGTCTTGGGAATATCACACTCCCTCACTTTCACTTGCTAATACTCGGATGAAAGATCAATCTTAGAAAAGTGACTAGCCCCTTGAAGTTGATGAAAAAGGTCATCAATCCTTGGTAGAGGGTACTCGTTCTTTATGGTGACTCTATTAAGTTGCTGATAATTAATGCACATTCTCAGAAAACCATCTTTTTTTCTTCACAAATAACACTGGTGCACCCCAAGATGACTTACTAGGACTTATAAAACCCTTTTCCAACAAATCCCTCAATTGCTCCTTCAACTCCTTCAACTCCGCAGGGGCCATACGGTAAGGGGGAATAGAAATGGGTTGACAATCTGGAAGGAGGTCTATACCAAAATCTATTTCCCTTTCGAGAGGGACACTAGAAGCTCATTGAGAAAGATATCAATAAACTCATTAACCACCGGAACCGGCTCAATAGATAGGAATTTGGACTCCACATCCCTAACCCTCACAAGATGATCAAGACAACCCTTAGGAATCAACTTTTGGGCCTTAAGACAAGAAATGAATCTACCCTTCACCACCACATCACAACTCTCCTACTCAAGGATGGTCTTATTAAGGAATTTGAATTTAACTTTACGGGTTCTACAATCAATAGAAGCACAATATGCATGCAACCAATCCATCCCAAGAATGATATCAAAATCTACAATTTCTAATTCAAAAAAACAAGGCAAGACTTTATCCAATATGAACATGAGACAATTTCTATAGACTCTTCTAGAAAAAATGGACCCACCAACGGTGGTAGAGACTTCATAAGGTTTGCACAATAATTTGAGACTAACATAAAGCTTTTTGACAACAAAAGGAGTAATGAAAGAAGGAGTGGCACTGGGTCTATCAATGCATACACATCAAAATCAAAAATCTTTAACATACCTATGAAGCACTATGCCAAATCTACTGACCCCTAAAGGAGTATAGGTGAGAACATTGACAATTATCTTTATAATCCTTAGTAAACCATGGACAATACCTCGACTCATGATTCTTTACGCCATACTCAAAACATGCACTCGAACCGGTCAAACAATCTCCCGGATGGTACTTCCTAGACTTGTGGCACGGAGGATAAGCTTGAACACAACCACCCTTGCCTTTCCTTTGAGCATATGGACAATCAATAATATTATGGCTCATCTTGCCACACCCATAGCAAACATTCGAATACCTCAAGAACTTTCCATTATGATTCCTTCCAGATTTTAGGCACCTTGGAAAACTTACCCCACCATTGCCACTTTTAAATTAAACCCTTTTTCTCCCCTCCTTTGAGGCCGCGCGGAAATGTCTCAATTAATTGGTGCACAACACCTCCACACAATAACCCTCAACTTCAGCTAAACACCTCCCTTGATGTTTCTTGCCACACCCTTAGCAAGTAACAAAAGGAATTATTTTCTTATTGTACTCGGGAACTAGTAGACTAATAGATGCTGAAGCACAACCATCTCGGTCTCTCTTAGCCTTACTCTCTCTCGTCTTACCACTTGAAATCTCAGGAGCACCCACTTTTGGATTGACTTGAGTGGTTAAAACCATAGCTAATAGCCATAGAGCATTATGAACCTCTAAATTCAACATATCACCATTGGAAAGTTGACCTCCAAGTGAGAGATGATCATTGCTTTGCCTACATTCTGAGTAGCTTGATACGTATTCTGAAATGCAACGGTTAAGAATTAAGAATAAGTCTTAGGGGGACTTAACTCTATCATACGACATAGATCATGAAGAAGTGAAACATTTATTAAAACACCTCATAGACTCCCATTCATAGTTGTGGTGCTCTTCACAACCATGAATAAGACTCTAATCGACATGGCGTGTTGGATTCCATGGACCATTAGCAACCTAGTGCTCTGATACCAAGTTTGTCATGACCCAAGTCTAGGGGCTAGACGTGACATGACAAATGGTACTCGGAGGGACCCAACAAGCCTCTTAACATATTAGTCAACATCCTTGGTCACGGAAGCATGGTAAACAAGAACAAGAGATAATATAAATAGGGAAGTGGACTAAGGGAAATCTTAAGTGTAAATCAAGCATAAGAGTCAATCACTTAGCACAATATCATCATAATATCCAACATATTCCTCTAAACTTGGAATGGAGAAGGGGCCAAGACACTTTCCGGGATCACCCTCACAATGTCAAATGTTCAACACTTGTGGCACGGAATATGTTCAAATGTTCACCCTCATAGTACCTGCTTTTACTTTGAGGGCAAAGTATCTTATTTTGGTGGGGTATGAGAAGTTATAGATTAAGGTGAAGTCTGAGTAACCTCGAGTCCAAAACTTTCCATATTTTTTATGACGAGGTCTTCTTGCCGTACTTCTTTTTTCTTATGTATGTTTGTTTTTCTATTGAGATGACATGTTTAGGTAGTGTAGATAATGCGTAAATTCATAGTAGCGTTATTTGTTTCCATATACATAGTCTTTAATTGCATTTTAAAGTTTTGATGAAAAATGGGTACCCTTAAAATTTTTGAGGTTGTGGTTGTTGATGCATTCATACATTTTTGAGTATCTGGCAATGTTTGTTCTGATATTATGAATGTAAGTTGATGCTGAAACATGACCTATGAGTCTATACTTGATTGTGGATGCAATGTCATATGTGTTGTGAGCTTATTTTGCTGCATTTATGCATCTTGTATGGATTTAGAACTTGCCTTAGTACTCTAAGATTAGTTTGGTGATGTGGATGATATGGAAAGGATCTTAGGATTTTGTTCTTTGAATGAACCCACTTTTATCATATATGACCCACCAAATGAGTGAGAGAATCCCATGATCTAAATTTTTTGAGCTTATCATTTACTCATTCTTTCTTGACACCTTGTTAGCTTAACCTTGTTTGATGAAATACCTTGATATTGGACCTGGTCTATCCTTGGACATGTGAACCTTAATTGAGGCTAAAAGCCTAAGTTGTGGCACAGAGTAGATGATTGAACACAACTACCCTTGCCTTTCCATTGAGCATATGGACAATCAACATTTTTTTGTGGCTCATCTTGCCACATCCATAGCAAGCATTTGAATACCTCAAGCACGTTCCATTATGATTCCTTCTAGATTTTAGGCACCTTGGAAAACTTACCCCCACCATTGCCACTTTCAAATTGAACCCTTTTTCTCCCCTCCTTTGAGGCCATATGGAAATCTCTCAATTAATGTACAACACCGCCATACTTGAAACAACCCTCAGCTTCCGCTAAACACCTCCCTTGATGTTTCTTGCCACACCCTTGGCAAGTGACAAAAGGAATTCTTTTCTTCTTATACTTGGGAACTGGTACACTAATAGATGTTGAAGCACCCCCATCTTGGTCCCTCTTAGCCTCACTCTCCCTCATCTTACCCCTTGAAATTTCGGAAGCACCCACTTTTGGATTGAGTTGAGCGGTTACAATTATAGCTAATAGCCATAGAGCATTAGGAACCTCCGCATTCAACATATCACCATTGGGAAGTTGACCCTAAGTGAGAGATGGTCATCGCCTTGCCTACATTCTGAGTAGCTTGATACATATTCTGAAATGCAACGATTAAGAATCAGGAATAAGTCTTAGGGGGACTGAACTATATCGCACGACATAGATCATGAAGAAGCGAAACATTTCTTAAAACACCTCATAGCCTCCCATTCATAGTTTGGCGCTCTTCACAACCATGTATAAGACTCTAATCGACATGGCATATTGGATTCCATGGATCATTAACAACCTAGTGCTCTGATATAAAGTTTGTCATGATCCAAGCCTAGGGCCTAGATGTGACAAGGTGATTAGGTACCCGAAGGGACCTAACAAGCCTCTTAACATATCAGTCAATATCCTTTGTCACGAAAGCATGGTAAACAAGAACAAGAGATAATATAAAAAGGGTAGTGGGACTAAGGGAAATCTTAAGTATAAACCAAGCATAAGAGTCAAGCACTTAGCATAATATCATCATAATATCAAACATATTCCTCTAAACTTGGAATGGAGCAGGGACCAATACACTTTCCTGGCTCACCCTCATAATGTCAAATGTTCAACATAAACAAGTCTTAGAAATAACATGAGAAAGTAGATAGTGTACTCGAACTTGAGGACTCACGAAAGCTTATCTTCGTAGAACCATACTAGCCACGTGGAGGATGATCAAGAATAGCTCGGGTTCCTACATGGTGATATCATGTAGGCATAATATATGCGTTAGTACATTTGAATGTACTAAGTATGCAGGATGTAATGCAACAAATGTAAGCCGATATAGTTAAAATGCATATTAATAGGCAAAAGATAGTGAGATATTAATTTGGCATGCATGGTTAATGGTTGAAGTAAAACATGCTTGTAAGTTATTCAACTTGCATAGAACATAATACCTGTGTGGGAAGAGACTTTAATTGACAAAGAATAAGACCAATTGAGCTACAACTTGAGATTTTGATGATTAACCCTTATCAATAAAGAGGTGGTCTACTTGCCATGGTAAACCATACTTCACCTTATGGGAGCCTGTCCCATTTTGGAGAAGTAACCCCTTTTATGGGAACCTGCCTTATTTCGGGTTGGATTTCATAATAAAATGCACTAAATGGATCCACTAGTGTAGCAAGGGTAAAATATAATCCTATATTGGCACATAGTTTGAGGAAAGGAGTATGGACCCATAAAATAGTCCACGTTGACATCCCATCCATCGATGCTAAGTCTAATCCCACAGAATATTTGAAACAATAATAACTCTAATAACTTGTAATACGCATGGAACCATGACATGAGTAGCTCTTAAACATACTTGACCTCTAATGGTGAGCCTAAATTGAAACATGAGAGTGGATTATAATCATACATGAACCCTTGCTATAACATGAATGGCTCACAAAAGGTAAAATCTTGAAAATAAGGCTTAATTTCATACTTGCATAATCATAGATTATTTCATGAATGCATAACATACTTGATATCCCATATTCATCATAAAATCATTTGAATTGTAAAACATTTAAATAACTTGAGAATTCTTGACTTGACATTTCATTGAACACTTGGTGGGCACATATGAGTACATGTTCAAATCACGCAAAATTTGAGAGTATAGATCAAGAAATAGTTAAATCAATGCATCTTAAAGTCATTTAAATCATCCCACCAACATCATGGTAAAACTCCATGATGGGTAACTTGTAAATCATATCAAAACTTCACAATAGTTCATAGATCTCATAGCTTGAAGCATGTATAGTCTCATGTGACAAAGGTTAACTCATAGCATAAGCTTAAAATAGATATTCATGCATAGTCAACAATATTTGATAAATCCCAACATAAATCATGCTCATATTTCATAATATTAGATACCCATAAGTAATACAACTTGAAATCGTGTAATTTTCATAAAATAGGAAGGTTGGACTCCATGGGTGAAAGGACCCAATGGATGAAACCCACATACCTAAATTTGGGGATTCCTTGATGTAAACTTTAAGGAGACTTAAAGCTTGAATGGAGTTCTTGAGATCTGGAATTAAGCTTGAGACACTTGAATTTGGATGGGAATTTTTGATAAAATGGCTGAGAAGTTTTAGAGAGGGTTTTGAGTGATATGGAGTTGAAAAATGGATAAGTATAGGTGTTTTCAATCATAGGTGGGCATGGGACCTTGAACCCAATGTCCTTAGGCTGAAAAAGAAATCAAGGAAGTTCTAAAACTACTATGTGACAGGTCCGCATTGTGGAGCCATCACGTACTCTCTCTGCTTTCAAAAATTTTGTGAAAATCATTTTTCGCTATGGGTCTTCCAAAATCTAGTTTACACCACTAACCACTTAATTTGTCCCCATAATCTAGAATATGACATCAAATTTTTGGTATCACACACGAATTTAGAGATATATGAAAAATTAAGATTATGGGCATTTTCGACGCACATTTTGGGGCGCTTCATAGGGCATAACTTGATACTTGTAAAATCATGGACAATTTCATGAATTCAATACATGCTTAAAAGACCATAATTATCATGAAGTCACTTGACTTATAAAGTATGTAAACAACTTGAGAATTCTTAACTTGACATTTCATCAAACACTTGGTGGCCAGATAATACTTCTTCAACAATAATGCAATTCAACAATGCAAAAATATGAGTAAATCAATTTAAAATAAACCCACCAATATAGTAACAAATCCCTAATGTAGGTATCATGAAATCCATCTCAAAAGTTCATCATAGTTCATAGCTTTCAAACTCAAATCATGCATAGTCTCAGTAAACAAAGATCATCTCATAGTATAAGCTTAAATTAGATATTCATGTGTAATCAACAATAATTCATTCTCATATTTCATAATAAGAATAGTCATAAGTAACATAACTTGAAATCATGTAAATTTTCATAAAAAGGATGATTTGGCTCTATGGATGAAAGGACCCAATAGATGAAACTCACATGCCTAAATTTGAGGATTCCTTAATGTAAAATTTGAAGGAATCTTGAATCTTGGATTGAGTTCTTGAGATTCAATGTAAGTTTGAAATCTCTGGATTTAGATGGAAATTTTTGATAAAGTGTTGGAGAGGTTTTAGGGAGGGTTTTGAGTGATATAGAGTTGAAAAATGGCTAAGCATGAGAGATTTCACGTGTAAATAGGTATGGGGCCATGATCCCAATGCCCTTAGGCCAAAACATAAAAATAATGAAAAACCAACACTGGTCCATTATGGGTCCGCATCACAAACCAAACACGTACAACCACTATTTTCCAAAAAATTAGTGAAAATCATTTTTTGCTAAGGGTCTTCTAAAATCTGGGTTATACCCATTCCCCACTCAATTTTTCCCCTAATTAAGAATATGAATTCAGATTTTTGATATCACGCACGGATTTTGAAATATATAAAAATTACGATTATGGGCATTTTTCGAAGCATATTTTTTGGGGCATTTTAGGATCATGTGATGGTAAGCCCGCGAAGAATCCATGGTTCTGCTGCATCTGATTCAATCCACTCGAAACCATCAACTTTGTGTCAGCCAGTGGTGGTGGTAATACAATAGCTCCAGTCACCTCCAAGCCATAGGGTTCAACTGATATTGATTCCACTAATAAGCTTCGGCATGGAAGTCCTATGGTTGTGGAGCAATGTCCACAAGAGGGGGTAGGTTTTCATTGTTGGAATTCTCACTCTCAATCCTATTTAGAGCTGCATTTGCCATGTTTTTTACATTATCTCGAGCCATTCTTGTAAGTCTTTTTTAGATCTCTTAGTTAAACGGAGTCAGCGATATACCTCAACTTCGCGTGTTAGGCGTAAACTACACTTATACCCTAAAAGGAAATAAAAACAACAAAAAAGGTAAAATGAGAGAAATAGGGATTAATTCCCAAATTACTTGAATTAGACTAGTGTAGCCATATTCCCTGACAATGACGCCAAAATCATGATGTCATCCAAGCAACACCTTCTTTTTTAGACTAAAGCGATCATTGTCAAGATATAGAACCTAATCAAGGTTAGGATTGAACCCAAGGGAATATGGCAAACTTAGAAGAATTCAATTTGAAATTCAGGTTTATTAACCAACTTATCTCCCTAAGAGGAGGGGGAGAGTTATAATCACTAGTAAAAATTACTCTAAACTAACATAAGTGTTTAACCAATGTGAAGAGAAACTACAGTTTTGTGTTGCCCATGATTCCCTAACTTAGTATCACAAAATAAATGAATTCTTTTAGTATGTAGCATGTAGAATGATAAGTTAAGTTCACCAAACCATTTGGCCCAGGCGAGAAGCAAATTTCACTATGTGATTTGGTCCATCTCTGCAGTGTGACATTACTAACCCTTACTAGTTGTCCTAGTACAACCTCCCCTTGGCCTTGTTTGGTTGACTAGATGAGAAACATTGATTGAATCCTGCTAATTAATCTCTTTTCCTATTTATTACTTCCTTGATCTAGTTAGTAACACTAGGCGGGTTTTAATGTTGGTCACCATTAGAAAGCATCCAAAATGAAGAGAATTAATTAATACATGCATGCACACTTTTGAAGAATTATTAATTATCCAGTTTTACTTTATTAGTTCTTCATGGCTCTCACAACCCTAGTTGTGGATTTAACTACTCATGATCCATGTAAAAGCAAGACTTACAAATTTGAATAACATAATTAGCACTTACGCAATTTAATAAAACACACAAACAAATCTAACTCTTCAATAAGAATCACAAGATTGTAATTAGAAGACGAAATCAAAGTTCACAAGTATTACTCACTTCGTTTCTTACTATTTCTCTACTGACTCGCGCTGACTTATAAGAAAAATAACCTAAAATCCTATTTATAATGTTTAAAATACAAATCTAAGACAAAATAGGATAAACGAGTGACCAAGCTCTACAAGGTGCTCTACAGGCCATATAACAGTCTACGACTTGTAGTTGGGCTTTTGTAATATATTGCTTCAATTCTGGACTTTGCTTCTATAACACCCCTCTACGGCCCGTAAAAGGTTCTACGACCCGTAGGGGGTATCGTCTGATGAAATTTCAGAAAGTCTTTCTTTGATTCTTAGGGTACAAAACTAAGTCTATGACTCATAAAGTATTCTACAACTTGTATGTATGTTCGTAGACCCAACTTTTGAAATACACCCTTCACTAAAATTGCACAAGAAACCTCCTTCACGACTCATAGAATGTTCTACAGCCCATAAAGGGTCTTGTAGATCTTCAAATTCAGCAACTTCTGCACATTTTTCCCAAACATTGTGTCAAACCTGAAATACAGCAAAACAAATACAAAAAACACATCAAATCTACTAACATCGCATTGTTAACACAGAAAATTTCATATTTTAAGTATCAAAAGTGTTGTGTTTTGCCAACACATCACATTCCAATGAAGGCATCACTTTGAGTTGTAATGATGTCGTTTGGCCTCACTAATGCACCGACAATATTTATGGGTCTAATGAATAGGGTGCTCAAGCCCTACCTTGACATATTCAATGTGGTGTTTATTGATGGATCCTATTTACTCCTGAGGTGAACAACAGTATATGGGACACTTGAGGGAAGTATTGCAAATACTGAGGGAACAAAAGCTTTACGCAATGTGTTAAATAAATGCGATTTTTGGCTAGATGAGGTTTCCTTCCTTGGACATATGGTGTCCAAAGAGGGCATCAAAGTTAATGGTAATAAGACTGAAGTGGTAAGAAACTGGCCAAGGCCATTGTCTCTTGCTGACATGAGGAGTATCTTGGGTTTAGCTGGTTACTATAGGAGGTTTGAACAAGACTTCTCCACTATTTCATCTCTACTTAACAAGCTAACTCAGAAGAATGCTATGTTTTTGTAGATTGATTAATGCGAGAGGAGTTTCCAAACTTTAAAGGATCGATTGACTTTAGCCCCATACTGACATTACCAGAAGGGAATGATGGATTCGCTATGTATTGTGATGCATCAAGGATTAGGTTGCATTGTGTGTTAATGCAAAATGGTAAAGTGGTTACCTATACTTTAAGGCAGTTGAAAGTGCATGAGATGAATTATCCGACTCATGATCTTGAGCTTGCAGTGGTGGTGTTTGCCTTAAAGATTTGGCGACATTAGCTTTATGGAGTTCATATGGATCACAAGAGTCTCCAACATGTGTCGCCCAAAAGGATCTCAATTTGAGGCAATAGAGGTGGTTAGAGCTACTCTAAGATTATGATATGAGTATGAAGTATCACCCAGGAAAGTCCAACATGGTAGCTGATGCCCTTAGTAGAATTTCCATGGGTACTGTGTCTCAATTTTAAGATGATGGGAAAAGGGAGTTATACAAAGATTTTCGTAGGTTGGCTAGGCTGTGAGTCAAATTAAGTAAGCCTGGGAGTGGTAGTGCAATGGTTCTTTACGGGTTCGCATCTTTGTTGATTGATGAGGTTAAGGCTAAACAAGATCTTGATCCCCTCTTGGTTTAGTTGAAAACCTTAGTAAAATATGGAAAGATAGAAGTCTTTTCACAAGGGGGAGATAGTGTACTCCTATATCAAGGGAGGTTGTGTGTGTCCTATGATGGTGAGTTGAAAACGTTGATCATGCAAGAGGCCTATAACTCTTCATATTCCATTCACATTGGCACTAACAAGACATATAGAGATTGGGGGTGAATTATTTGTGGAATGGAAAGAGAAAGGACATTTCTGAATTTGTTTTTATATGTGCAAATTGCAAACAGGTCAATGTTAAGCTCCAAAGGTGGGGTAGCCTAGCACAAGACATTGATATTCCTACTTGGAAGTGGTAAGAGATCTACATGGACTTCGTAATTAGGTTTCCAAGGACCAAAGATCATTTTGACTCCATATGGCTGATAGCTGACCGCATGACAAAGTCATATCATTTCTTACTGGTCAAGATTACATTCTGTGTTGAGGATTATATCTGGTTGTATATCCAAGAGTTGGGGAGGTTGCATGGAATTCCATTGTCTATCGTATCAGATCATGGAGTTCAATTCACTTCTCACTTTCGGAAGTCTTTTCAAAGTGGAATTGGCACTAGGGTAAAGTTGACACTACTTTCCGTCCCCAAACTCATGGGAAAGCTGAAGGTACTATTCAAACTTTGGAAGATATGTTGAGAGCTTGTGTGTTGGTGTTTAAGGGGAGTGGATGAACACTTGCCACTTATTGAGTTTTCCTACAACAATAGCTTCATATAAACGAAGTATTGTATGGTAGACAGTGTAGATCACCCATCTAGTCATTCAAAATCGCTGAGCTAGCAATAATATGACCGAACTTGATGATGACTGCTATGGAGAAAATTGGAAGCATAAGAGAGAAATTTCAAACAACCCAAAGACGAAAAAAGTCCTACTCCGATATGAGAAGAAGGGAACTTGAGTTCCAAGTTGGTGATTGGGTCAACTTGAAGGTCTCTCCAATGAATGGTATGTTGCGGTTCGGTAAAAACAAAAAGTTGAGTCCTAGGTATGTGGGACCCTATAAGTTGGTGAGAAAAGTTGCATATGAGTTGAATTTACCTAATGAGTTACATTTGATTCCTCTGGTTTTCTACGAGTTCCATAGTTCTTTTTCATGATGTGAACATTGAAGAGAATTTGAGTTATGAAGAGGCATAGGTTGAAATCATAGATTGCCAAGTCAAAAATTGAAGGAACAAGGAGGTTGCATTTATCAAGGTACTTTGGAGAAACCAACAAGTCAAGGGTGCTACATGGGAAGCAGTGGAAATGATTGAAGTGTTATCCACATCTATTCCAGTCTTCTCAAGCCTAAGCTATTAAGATATTCTTCCTAAAACCTCAAATTCCACGCATTGTAGTTTTCCATGGTGTATTGCATTTATTTTAACATTTATAGATTGTTTTGATACATGTTTTAAGTATGAAATCTGAACTTTTAAAGAAATGATGTTTAACTTGCATTTTTCCATGCATATTGGGTTATAAGATGCTAATTTACTCTTTATTACCAGCTTTTAATAACATTTGGGGATGAATGTTCCCAAGAGGGAGATATTGTAATGAACCCCAGTTTAAGAGCCTTGGGTAAAAAGAAGTTGACATTAAAATGACCTGCAGTCTGGTTTCATGGGGTGATTTACGGCCCATAAATGGACATACAATTGTAGGTTTCATTCTTAAACATAGAACTTTAGGAAGGAAAAATGTTTCCAAGTTTGGTGTAACCCATAAAGCAAGTAACAGCCCGTAGGATGGACCATGATTCATAGATAAGTTTGTGAGTGAGGCTATCAAATATGAAGGGAATTTGGATTTTTCTGAAAGGTGACCTATGTGTCATCAGATAGCCCGTAAGCCAAGAGGCGATCCATTGGTTACTTCGTGGAATACAGCCAAGAAAAAAGTGCAAAATGTCTAAGTATGGAAGGAATCTATGAGTACAACCATGACTCATAAGAGCTTATATTACCCATAACAAGGCTCCGCAGCTTTGGGTCCAACAAAGTCAATATTTGAGAATTTCAAGCAAGTTTTCAGAAGCCAAAAGTATAAGTCATGGTTCATTTCATGGATCGTAGGTAGCCATCATGGAATGGAGTTTAACTTGAGAAAAATTTTAGAAGTCAGAAAGAAAAGTTCGGAAGGGGCTTACAAGTCGTGGTTTTGTTTATGGATCGTAATAAGGGATCGTAAATAAAGTTTTGAAAGTTAGAAATTTATTAAGTATCGAAGAATACTATGAGGTGTGATTTTGACTCATATATCCATTTAACAGATCATAAAGGTTTTCATTGTTTCAGGGTTTGGGTTAATGGGTTTTGGATCTTAATTTAGGAATGATAGGATAGGTTGTAATTATAATTATAGACTGTAGAAGGTGCCCGTCGAATGAAGATCAGAAGGTGGAAAAAATATATGACTTTAGTTCTATGAGACCTAAAGTATGGGTCGTACTTTCATTTAAAACCCATAAATGGGCATTTATAATTTAGTCCAGCTAATTCATAGTCGTGTGGGAAAATGATCTCATTCAATTATTAAGTCAATCGTGTCAAAAAATATTTTTTCTCAAGTTTTTGCACTTTCCAGAGGCATACTCAACCTTTCCATAGGAGAAGGTTCATTTCAGGTGTAAACATGACTCATCCCAAGAACAAATTAGGAGAAAATTTAACTCTGCACAAAAATGAACTATGTCGGAACAAGTGTGCATCGTGCTAGTGTTTTATCATAGTACAAATTTTTTTAAAAAAAAATCAGATGTAAGTAAGGGCAATTGGGTCAATTCCTAAAACTTTATAGATAGGAATCACAAAATTGCAACCATTATTAGACCTGTGTCCCTCGCTAGAACTCCTAAAATCCTCTCAAAACATCCCAAGTCTTCTCGTCCAAATTCCACCTAAGTTCCTAGAATTTTAAGACTCCTCCATTGAAGGTCAAGCTTCAAAGTGGCTTCAAGCTTCTATTCTACTTTTCACGCACTTTATGATACATGGGTTTCTTTATCCAAAGGTGCTTCCACCCATGCAGATCAAAACCCTTTCCAACTCAAACCTTTAATGGCTAAGTTAATTTCATCATGGGCATGTCATATTATTGTTTATATGCATGATTTATGTTAGAAATTGTAATCTATTATTGAAATGCATGAACTTCTTGTAAGGGTTGATATGATGAACTACTTTATGGCAATTAAGCTATGCATATTATGATACTATGAAAAGCTATGAATAGTTATTCATTATAAAGTTAATTTCACGATGTTCTACGTATGGGTTTTCCAATGATTATGGTGGCTTGTTTTGAATGGTGGTAAGTGAACATGTTTTATTTATTCATGCATATTACTCTTGAATTTCATGCTTTTGAGTCCCTATGCATAAACCCACCATTTTTTTAAACAAATGCTATACAATGAAGCATCTTATGTTGATGAACGGCTTTAT
>JAOTQR010148433.1:0-19555 GCA_025774065.1 Solanum ossicruentum
GATGGATTATTTCTCCACTAAATTATTTTCTCTCTTTAAATTTTTTTATATTGCATGAATACTTTAAGTGTTCCATTTGAAATTGACTAAGGGAAGCAACCAGGTTAGTCTCTTCGTCTTTTATCGTTAATATTACCAAATTTTTATTTTATTTGACAACTTGGAAATATGTTTTAATTAGTTGAAGTAATAAACTTTTGTGGCTTGAGTATTTTTGTATCTTATGTATTGCAATACATGTTAGAAATCTCATATCTAAACTTGTCTTTAAATGTCATTTTTGTTTGGGATATAGATTTGATAATTGGTAGTCTCTATGTTTTAAATGATATATAGATAATAAATGAGATGTGTGTGATTCTTTTTAGTATAGAACAAATATTTTCCTTTATTTTTTTTTATATAATTCACTTAGTTATGGCCTTTCTTATATTTGCCTTGTTATGTTGCATGTCACTTTGTCACTTTAGAATGTTATACGAATATAATGAGTTTTTTTAAGCTAATCAGGTGTCTATTTTTATTGTTCTAATTACAACAACAACAACAACAACATACCCAGTGATATCCCACAAGTGGGGTCTGGGGGGGAGGGGGAATAGATTGTATGCAGACCTTTCCGCTACCTCATAGAGGTAAAGATGCTGTTTCCTAAAACCCTCAGCTTTATTGTTCTAATTATAAGTGAAAATTTTAATGTGTTTAATATCTTATGTCAGTCTAAAAAATAATTATTTCATTCACCTTGCTTGTAATTTTCACCCCTACATAAAATATGAGATATGACTGGGACCCACATTTGTGGACCTCCAAGGTACCTCACACCTTCCTTTCGAGGTAACTTGAGCCCTTACCCTATCTCTGGTGGCTTTAGACCCTTATTTAGTTTTAGGTTAGAATGGTGTCCTAATGCACCTTAAAAACATTATGGCGACTCTTCAATCTTCTTTCAAAATCCCAAAAGAGTCATTGTCACGACATCGTCCATGTTCCCATCTTTTCGCGAGAAAAAATGGGGTGCGATAACAGGTCCAGTAACTAGCCTTGGGCTTTTACTTGTGGGGGTTTCAGGAGCTCATAAGAGACTATTGGTGAGCATCGGTAGATACTTTGCAGTCTCTTTCCTTTTTATGGTTATCTTGTGTCTCAACAGATTTGCCTTGTACCATAGTGACAAGCATTTTTAGGAGAACTCTTGTTTTGTATATTATTATGTTATTGTTATATATGTATTGGTACATTTTTATGTCTATTGTAGCTCTATACAGTTAATTTACATGATTTGGGTAGGTTATGGTTATATATTGCGGTGCCGACTATGTATATGACTAGAGAGTTAGGATAGGTACCCTGGAGCATGGTAATTGGTTTTTTTATAGGTGGGAGATCTAACAGGCTTCGTCATGATTGGGGTTGGGTCATGACAAAAATATACTTAAGGCTATGATGGCTTATAAAGATCTCCCAGTACACCCATACAGATAATGCCTCCACAGCTTCAGAACAAACACCACCGTGCGCGGCTAACTTCAAATCATGAGTAGGGTAGTTTCACGCATGGACCTTGAGTTGTCACAAAGCATAAGCTATAACTCTTCCCTTTCGTATCAATACTCCACAAAAACGGACACCAAAAGCATCACAATAAACAATAAAGGACATTTGCCTTGTACCGTGGTGACAAGCATTTTTAGGAGAACTCCTGTTTTGTATATTATTATGTTATTGTTATATATGTATTGGTATGTCCTTATGTCTATTGTAGTTCTGTATAGTTAACTTCCAGGTTCTGGGTAGGTTATGATTATATATTGCGATGTCGATTATATTTATGACTAGAGAGTTAGGATAGGTACCATGGAGTTTGGTAATTGGCTTTTCTGTAGGTGGGATCTAATAGGCTTCATCATGATTGGGGTTGGGTCATGAAAAAAATATACTTGAAGCTACGGTGGTTTATAAAGTTCTCCCATTACACCCATACAAATAATCCCTCCACAGCTTCAAAACAAACACCACCATGCACGGCTAACTCCAAATAATGAGTAGGGTAGTTTCACTCATGGACCTTTAGTTTTCATAAAACATAAGCTATAACTCTTTCCTTCCGCATCAACATTCCACAAAAACTGACACCAGAAGCATCACAATAAACAATAAAGGACATTTGCCTTATAACATAGTGACAAGCATTTTTAGAACTCTTGTTTTGTATATTATTATGTTATTGTTATATATGTATTGGTATGTCCTTATGTCTATTGTATTTTTGTACAGTTGACTTCTAGGTTCTGGATAGGTTATGGTTATATATTGCGGTGCCGATTATGTTTATAACTAGAGAATTAGGATAGGTACCCTAGGGTTTGGTAATTGGCTTTTCTGTAGGTGGGATCTAACAGGCTTTATCATGATTAGAGTCGGGTCATGACAAAAATATACTTGAGGCTACGATGGTCTATGAAGATCTCCCAGTACACCCTTACAGATAATGCCTCCATATCTTCAGAACAAACATCACTGCGCGTGGCTAACTTTAAATCATGAGTAGGGTAGTTTTGCTCATGGACCTTCAGTTGTCACAAAGCATAAGCTATAACCCTTCCCTTCCGCATCAACACTCCATAAAAATTGACACCAAAAGCATCACAATAAACAATAATGGCCACACCCTGCTCGAGTAATGGTAGGATAGGCCCCGAGGTCAATAACTTTTTGAGCTCTTGGAAGCTTGCCTCAAACTTACCAGTCCATATAAATGCCATAGTCCTCTCTGTAAGCTTAGACAATGGAGATGCAATAAGGAAAATCCCTACTCGAATCCATAATAATAACCTGCAATCCCAATAAAACTCTGAATCTCAATCACTAAGGTGGGTTTCACCCAATCACAAACCGCTGCTACTTTGGCTGAATCGACCATAATACCATCCTTAGTCACTTATGACCCAAGAAAGTCACAGACTCAATCCAAAAATTCACATTTGGAGAACTTAGCATATAGCTTCTCCTCACGCAATCCTCTGAGCATAGTCCTCAGGTAATAGAGATGGTCTGCCTCACTCTTGGAATATACCAAGATATCATCGATGAATACAATCACAACCGAATCTAAATAAGTTTTGAACACTTGGTTCATTAACTCCATCAAAATTGGCGGGGAATTAGTTAGCCCAATGACATAACCACAAACTCTAGTGCCCATATCGGGTCTTGAAAGTAGTCTTTAGGATGTTTGACTCCTGAGCCCTCAACTGGTGATACCCCGGCCTCAAATCAATTTTGGAGAACACTGAAGAACCCTGAAGCTGATCAAATAAATCATGAATAAGAGGCAAAGGATACGTGTTCTTGACGGTCACTTTGTTCAACCGACGATAGTCAATGCACATTCTTTTAGTATCATCCTTCTTATTTATGAACAACACTGATGCACCCCAAGGCGGCACATTAGGCCAAATAAACCCCTTCTTTAACAAATCTTCTAATTTCTCCTTCAATTCCTCTAAATCTGGAGGAGCCATCTTTATCCGATAAGGGAAAATGGATATGGGTTTAGTGTTTGGCTCTAATCAATGGCAAAATCAATATCACGATTTGCAGGAACACCCAATAGGTCAGCTAAAAACACATCTATGAACTTCCTGACCACCCTTGTGGTCTCTAAAGAAGATTACCCCTTAGAAATGTCGCATACATGAGCCAAATAAGATAAACTCCCATGCTCCATCATATGCCGAGCATGAACATAGGAAACTACCCCCTTAGGATAAGAGCTAGGAGCACCCATCCATACTAACTGAGATAAGCCCGGATATGCTAAAGTCACAGTTTTAGCATAACAATCAAGGATCACATGATAAGGGGATAACTAAATCCTTACCCAAAATACATCAAAGTCAAGCATGTCTAGAAGGATCAAATGGGCTTGGCTCTCCCTACCTGAGATTTGCACTTTAAAACCCCAATATACCCAATCCACCACTAAGGATTCACCCACTGGTGTAGAAACACAAATATACAAATCAAGGAGCTCAAACATAACATCAATGTCATTAGTATAATAACTTAATACATACAAATATGTGGACCCAAGGTCAAATAATACTGAAGTTAAATGATGGCAAAATGAAAGAATACCTGTAATCACTATATCATATGTCTCTGCCTCTATTCGGCTTAGAACAACATAGTATACCCGACGCTCCCCATTGTCCTATGATCCACTATAAACACCACCTCGAGATCCACCCCTAGTACCACCCCTCTCACTCTGTGAAGTGCCTCTAACTACTAGAGTCTATATTCCCAACAAAAAAAAAGATGCAGGAGCACACCTACGGATATCCTTGGCCTTATGGCAAAACTCATCGCATACATAACAACCTCTGAAACTAGAATTCTGAGAAGGATACATGAAGAAGCACTGTGAATCCCTGAATCGGTGAAACCGTCACAACTGGTTTGGCTAGATTTAGGCTCACCTATACTATTCGTACCAAGAATGGCTACATACATTGGTCTCCCTCGATAACCCTAAGAACCCTACCTCTGAGAATCTCTATCTTTGGGAGCATAACTTCCAAACCGACCATGATGTCGGGACCTAATACCACCACCCTAATGTGCATGATTGATTCCCTCTATCATCCTATAATGGTCAATAATGCTCTGAAAGGAATTACGGGATAACACAAAAGAGGTTGTGGCCTCTTAGAGATAACTTGCGAACCCCTTCACAAATCGGCAAATCCGTTCAAACTCCGTGGGGATACTGGACATGGCATAGCAGGACAACTTATAGAATCATGCCTCGTACTCAAACACAGTCATTGAATCTATTAAACTCATCACGACATTTATCACGAAAGCTATAGGGTATTAACCTCTCAAGAAAGATCTCAGTAAATTGCTCCCAACCCCATCATTGGAGCATCATCTGGCCTCCAAGCCATAACCAACCTCCATCACTCTTTGGCCATGCCTGTGAACTAATAAGATACGACATAACTTGTTGAGATCTCATCACTTCATAATTTGACGAGTGCGAGTTGAATTAACTCTTACTCTTTCTATGCTGGATACTCTTCCCATGATTCAATTCTCATAAAACAATCCATCTAATAAAATCATCTCAATTAGCCTCGCAGAGGCAATCATCATTCAATCAATCTCAAAGAGACTTTCATCAATCAACATCTCAATCAATAGCTCAAGGCTTAGAACAATCGCTAGGGAATAATCGAATAGACAAATCTCTAGAGTTCATTTATCAAGGGACTATCAAGTTCTATCAACTCATCATCATTCTCATGTTACAATCACAATCACAATTGACATTCTAAATCAAGGCTCTAGACTCAATCCCTATCTTCATTCATGCATGTTTTTAAAAGTTAACACATAGAATTTATGCAATATCTCATAAAAATATTCAATTCAAGAAAGCAAGTTTATGATGATCATCAACATATGAAAATACATGTAAAAATTAGAAATTTTTCAAGAAAATAATCAAGAATCATGTATGTAGACTTTGGAACTTTCAACTCTCATCTAAGACAATCTTTGGGGCACATGAGAGAACAATATCATGCTTTTAGTCTAGCCTTACATACTTGAAAAGTTGATATTAGAATCAAAATTTTATGAATGCTAGCTTTCTTGGAGAAAATCCTCGATCTCGATAGTTCATTTAGAGTGGAAGAACTTGGAAAGATATTGTTTAAAGAACTTCTCTCTAATTCTTGAATTATTGACTTAGAATCTTTAGAGTTCTTGATGAACAACCCTAATTTTTGAAGAAGAAGAAAAATCAATAAATTCTTTCTTTGAATTCTTTTCTATATGTTTTGGGACACTAAATTAAACCCCCAAAGGTTATAGGACTAAAATACCCTCATAAAGAAATGTCATTAACTTGTTATAGACGAGTCCGACGCAGACTTCAGACAGCTCTTTATGTCTCCACTAAAAGGGTCATAACTTTCTACTCTGAACTCTGATTAATGTAAAATTGGATGTTAGAAAGTTAAGTCAAATATCTTCTTTTTGCTAGATTATGAGTCACCTCATTATATTTTAGGAGATATGGTCATTTGAAGTTGACCCTTCTATTAACTCATACGAAAACTTAATTGGTATAAATTCTTTGGAGTTGGTTTGATGTAAAAGATCACTTATATTCATTTATTAAACTTAGGAGGGGTTGGAAATTGACCAGAATACCCCTCAAATTAAAACAAAAATTTCACTTTGCAATGGCCCAGTCCATGCCGCACAAGGGGCGAGCACTAGTGTATTTTTTTCCTTAAAATTTTCCAAACTAGTTTTCAATTTTCAGTCAAAAAATTTAAGAAAAACACAAGGCATGTCTGCATCCCAGGTGCGTCGCGCCTTGGGCACGCATAGCCTTTGGAAATCATTTTGGATTGAAAAATTATTTTTTACACTATTTACAAGAATAGGTGTCTTAAACTCTTCTATCAGACTATAGTCGTATAAATAAATTAGCTACTAAAAAAGACTTTTAAAGGATACCACTCTTAGCTACCGTTTGTAGCTATGTAAATCCCTCTATATTTGCTGCTCTTAAAGGCATACATAACCACTTTTCACAACTCTTACAATCTAGTCTCTTCTTTTACCTGTTAATGCTCAACTTTTGTGCTCCCATAAACTCATCTATATAAGACAGACTATGATGGAAAACTCCTGATCATCTATCCATAAACCCCAATCAACTTAGTTGCTTGAGATGACACAAAATGCTTACCTCGGCCTACTCCACATTGACAACTCAAATAAACTGTCTATATTCTTATAAAAGTCATAACTTAGAGTTTTGCAAATATTTACACAATCATGGGTGCACATCTCAAGTCTCTTCATATCTATTGAGCTATCCCCATTTCACTCGTCTTACCTAAGGGGCACTTGTACTCTGCCCATAGCATCACTTTTCTTATAACTAAGTACCATTCACCTATTCAGTCATACCTCCTTATCTGACTGAGGCTCATAACTCAAGGAATCTCATAAACTCTCACTTAAAAATCATAAGCCTAATTTAGATCTATCACATTGAAAGCACTTCTTTCCCCTATTCGACATCTACACTTCGCCCTCAATAGTATGAATACTACCACATATCAGCATAAACTTCCTTCCAATTTGAGCACGCTCTATCACATTCTAACAATAACTCTTCCTCCATACCTCATCATGAAAATCATAGGGTACTTATGACTCTTTCATCAAACTTATGGTAATCGACTCGTCACCTCATTACTTACCTAATAGGTGCATGACTCTAACTACAAGCCTCAATCAGCCATCACTCTTGCAATCTCGTACCTTTCTTTCCATCATCATCTTTCTAACTCTGAGATGATTCAATCCTACTCAGGGTTTATAAGACCTCACATCTCACTCTTAGGTAGTAGCATTAAACTCTTTAGAGATGTAAGTTGCTCTCTCATAGGTAACATCGGGAAAAAGTTTTGAATAAGAGGGTCTGGGTACATCTAGAGATAACTCAAATGCACAATTTATATGAGTAATAGTGCGCTCTTTCTAGTCAATCAACTTAGTCCACTAGTTAGCTTCTCTCAAGCCTGGTGCAGTCTCTCTACCATTATAATTACTTTATCATAAAGGAACTCATTTGTAAGAGTTTGAACATTACTATCTCTATCACCTTGTGGATGAGGCATAGTTGAAAGGTTTAGAGCATCACATGAATCATCATAGAATTCTTAGAAAATAGCTCTATCACACGATTCAGAATATGAACGAAGGGAAACAATTCCTAAATGTCCTATAGCCTCCAAATTATGGATATGGAGCTCTTCACACCAATAATAAGAACTCTACTAGACACGGGTTCATAGACTCCATAGGACACTTGAATTATGTGCTTTGATACCAAATTTGTCACACCCCGGAAGGGTACCCTAGACATAACTGGCACTCAGAGACTATTGCTAGTCCCCAAGCGAACTAGTTGGCCTCATCCTATTCATCCATTCATACATCCTACTAATCAGCGAAAGACATAAGGAAGTCAATGAGCACATCATCATCTAGTCTCAATATAATATTATAATAAAAGGCTAGTAGTAAGAACTAGCTCACAATCTTACATCAACATTCGGCTCTAGTCTGAAGCTTTTGTCACTATCAGGTAGTGCCAATGATAGACCCATGGCTATCTCAATCAAAATAAAGCTAATAAGTGTCTAACTCTAAAGCAAGATGAAATAAATATAATGAATCCTCCGAAGTAGGGGAGCCTCACCAATCAACTAAATGTCTCAAATCCTCAACAATGTATCTGTTGGTGATCTTCAAATCTTGTATCTATATCATGAAATGATACAGTCCAAAAAGGGAATCAATACATGGAATATACTCATATGTAAAATAGCTGAGTGAAACCGAAATAGGTAGAATAATATAGAAACAACAATCAACATCAAGGATAGTAAGAATGTCTATCTAAAGCAAGAATAAAGAGTAGACAAGTGACTCATCAACCAATCAAATTAGTCTCATCTCAACTTGTCTCATCCCAATACATCTCATCTCATCTCGACTTAGATTACTCAGTTTGGGAACTTACTGGGAGTTTCTCTTATCCAACAATAATCACTTTTGAGTCGGTGATTGTACAACAATCATGGTGATATTGCCACAACTATGCTATACATGCTAGGTAGGGAATGAATCGGAACCACATGGGCAAGTCCAAACGGAGACAATAATCCACAAGTCCTCTACTGATTTCAGGAACTTCTAATCAGAGGTAACCTCAACATCATGTATTGTGGTGGTCCTAATCCTCACCTACGTTTGGCTACATAGTTTGACGAGTGTGAGTTGGATTAACTCTTAGTCTTTCAGTGCTCGATACTTCACCCATGACTCAATGCTCATAAAATAATTCATCCAATCAAATATTCTCAATCAGCCTTGTAGAGGCAATCATCATTCAATTAGTCTCATACAGACTCTCATCATCTCATAGATCAACATCTCAATCAATAGCTCAAGGCTTAGAACAATCGTTAGGGAACAATCCAATAGACAAATCTCTAGAGTTTATTTATAAAGACTCAAAGGACTATCAAGTTCTATCAACTCATCAGCATTCTCCCATCACAATCACAATCACAATCGATACTCTTAATCAAGGCTCTAGACTCAATCTCTATCTTCTTTCATGCATTTTTTTAAAAGTTAACACATAAGGTTTATGCAATATCTCATGAAAATATTCAATTCAAGAAAGAAAATTTATGATGATCATCAACATATGAAAATATATGTAAAAATTATAGATGTTTAAAGAAAATAAAGAAGAATCATGTATATAGACTCAAGAACTTTCAACTCTCATCTAATACCATCTATGGGGCACATGACAGAATAATCTCATATTTTTAGTTTAGCCTTACATACCTGGAAAGTTGATATTACAGTCAAAATTTGATGAATACTAGCTTTCTTGTATAAAATCCTCGATCTCGACAGTTATTTTAGAGTGGAAGAACTTGGAAAGACATTGATTGAAGAGCTTCTCATTGATTCATGAATTCTTGAATTAGAATTTGTAGAGTTCTTGATGAAGAACCCTAATTCTTGAAGAAAAAGAATTCAATAAATTCTTTCATGGAATTCTTAAATTCGTTTCTTGAAACCCTTGAGGATGAATCTTGAAAACTAATCCTAACTTGATGACTTTCTTGATGATTCTTGAGCATTTGTGTTTAGGAGTGAAAGATTGAGCTTTTGTTTATGAAAAGCTGATTTATATATGTTTTAGGACACTAAAATAAACCCCCAAAGGTTATAGGATTAAAATACCCTCATAAAATAATAAAAAGAAACGTCATTAACATGTCTAGATGAGTCCGACAGTGACTTTGGATAGCTCTGCACATCTCCACTAAAAGGGTCATCACTTTCTACTCTGAACTTTGATTAAGGCAAAATTGGATGTGTTGAAAAGTTGATTCAAACGTCTTTGACTTGATATATTTTGGGTCACCTAACTCATTATATGTTAGGAGATATTATCATTTGAAGTTGACCCTTCTATCAACTCATACAAATATTTAATCGGTAGAAATTCTTTGGACTTGACTTGATGTAAAAGATCTCTTATATTTGTTTATTGAACTTAGAAAAGATTGGAGATTGACTGGAATGCCCCTCAAATTAAATGAAAATTTCACTTCGAAATGGCCCAGTTCGGACCTAAACTGAAGCCACATCCTTGTTCCTCAATCTCTTCACCTGCCGATCCAAAATTTGAACCAGAACCTCTTCATAAGTTAAGTTTTCTTCAACTACCCCTACAACATCAAAAGGCACAATAGTATTGGGATTATCCGCACACTTCATCAACATAGACACATAAAAGACCGGATGAACCAACTCCATTTCTCTAGGCAAATCCAACTTATAAACCACCTTACTGATCTTTTTCATCACCCTATAAGGCCCCACATATCTAGGGCACAACTTTCCCTTCTTACCAAAATGGACCACACCCTTCATGGGTGACACCTTCAAATAAACCCACTCATCAACTTCGAATTCAAGCTCCCTTCTCCTCACATCGACATAAGACTTTTAACAGCTTTAGGTCGTCTTCAATCTTTCCCTAATCATCCTAACCTTCTCAAGAGCTTCCATAACTAGATTTGGTCCTAACAAAGGCACCTCACAATCTCAAACACCCAACCGGTGATCTACAACGTCTACCATAAAGAGCCTCAAATAGAGTCATACCGATGCTAAAATGATAGTTATTGTTATAGGCAAACTCAATCAATAGGAGATGATCATACCAACTACCTTTAAGCTCCAACACACAATCTCTAAGCATATCCTCAAGGGTTTGGATAATCCTTTTGGCTTGGACATTTGTTTGAGGGTGGAAGGTCGTAGAAAGCTTAACTCTAGTACCAAGACCCCTTTGGAAAGATCTCCAAAAATGTGAAATAAATTGAGCTCCATGATACGATATAATGGATAAAGGAACCCCATGTAATCTCACCAAGTCATGGATGTACAACCTAGCATACTCTTCAGCCCTATATGTGGTTTTAACCGGTAGAAAGTGAGCAATTTCGCCATCCTATCAACCACAATCCAAGTGGAATCAAAACCTTTTCTAGTCTTAGGCAACCCGACCACAAAATACATATTAATCATCACCTACTTCCAAGTAGGAATCTCTATATCTTGGGTTAGGCCACCCGTCCTTTTATGTTCGACTTTGACTTGTTGATAACTATGACAATCGAAAATGAATTTGGCAATGTCCCTCATACCTCCTTCAAATCTCTATATATTTTAGTGAAATCGGGTGAATAGAATAAGACGAATTATGGGCCTCATCAAGGATCTTTTCTATCAAGCCATTAACACAAGGAACATACAACCTACCTCGGTATCTAAGATCACCATCTCCCTCTTGGGATAAAACCTCTACTTTGCCCTCTTTCACTAAGGCCTTCTATTCTAACAAGGAGGGGTCAAGATCTTGTTTAGCTTTCACCTCCTCAACCAATGAGGATTTAGAACCATCAACAACAACAACACCATATCCACTTCCCCCAACCTAACTCCTAAACTAGCCAAACAAATGGACCTCCTTACCACCACCATCAACATGAGGTAGGCTACATATAGACACCATACTCAAAGAATCCGCCACTACATTAGCCTTTCCCAGATGATAATGCACACTCATATCATAGTCCTTAAGAAGTTCTAACCATCTCTTTTGCCTTAAGTTAAGGTCTTCTTGAGTGAAGACATACTAGAAGCTCTTATGATCAGTGAACACATCAACATACATCCCATACAAGTAATGGTGCCAAATCTTTAATGCAAATACCACGGCGGCTAATTCAAAATCATGTGTAGGGTAGTTTTTTTCATGCACCTTGGGTTGCCTAGAAGCATAGGCTATGACCTTACCATTTTGCATTAGGACATAACCCAATCCAACTCTAAAAGCATCATAATACATAACAAGTCCCTCTAGCCCATTCGGTAGTGACAATATAGGAGCGGACATAAGCTTATCTTTCAAGGTTTGGAAGCTCCTCAAACACTCTTTGGTCCGCACAAACTTGGCCTTCTTTTGAGTTAACTTTGTCATAGGGGAAGCAATAGAAGAGAATCCATTCACAAATCTCCGATAATACCCCACTAAACCCAGGAAACTCCTAATGTCTACGTGGTCAATGGCCTAGGCCAATGTTTAATCACATCGGTCTTCTTAATACCTTAATGTCATCCCCCAACACCACATGTCCTAGGAAGCCAACCTCATTTAACCAAAATTCACACTTTTCATATTTAGCATATATTCTCTTCTCCCTCAATCTTTGCAACACAACCCTCAAATGAGCCCTATGCTCCTCCTCACACGAGAATAGATCAAAATACCATCAATGAATACCACAACAAAAGAATCAAGGTAGGGTTTCAAGAGCCTATTCATAAGGTCCATGAAGATGGTCGGTGCATTGGTCAACCTAAAAGACATCACAACAAACTCATAATGCATATATCTAGTCTGGAAGGCAATCTTGGGAATATCACACTCCCTCACCTTCACTTATGATACCTGGATCGAAGATTAATCTAGAGAAATGGCTAGCCCCTTGCAATTGGTCAAACAAATTATCAATCCTTGGAAGAGGATGTCTATTCTTGATAGTGATCCCACTGAGTTGTTGGTAGTCAATACACGTCTGAAGGGACTCATCCTTCTTTTTCACAAACAACACCGGTGCACCCGAAGGTGATTGGCTAGGCCTAATAAATTCCTTCTTCAACAAGTCTCTTAATTGTTCCTTCACTCCCGGTCCATGTGGTAAGAGGGAATAGAAATAGGTTGAGTATCTAGAAGGAGATCTATACCAAAATCTATTTCCCTTTCGGGAGGAACACCGAGAAGGTCATTTGGAAAGACATCAAGGAACTCATTAACAATCGGAACCGACTCTATGGGAAGGACTTTGGAATTCACATTCCTAACCCTCACAAGATGGTAAAGACACCGCTTAGAGATCAACTTATGGGCCTTAATGCAAGATATGAACCTACCCTTGACCACCACATCATGACTCTCCCACTCAAGGACGGGTTCATTTGGGAATTAGAATTTGATACTATGGATTCTATAATCAATAGAAGCATAGTATGCATGCAACCAATCCATCCCAAGAATGAGATCAAAATCAACCATGTCCAACTCAACAAGATCACAAGGTAACATTTTATGCAAGATGCAAATAGGACAACCTCTATAGACTTTTCTAGCAACAATAGATGTACCAATAGGAGAAGACACCTCATATGACTCATGCAATAACTCGAGCTCAATGTGAAACCTTTTGGCAACAAAAGGGTTAGTAAAAAAAGTGTGGCACCCGGATCAATCAATGCATACACACCAAAGTCAAAGATTTTGAACATACCAGTAATAACATCGGGGACCTCATCAACCCTTTGTCTTCTATGCAAAGCATAAAACTAGTTGTTCCTTGGGGAACCATCTTGTCGGCCACCTTTCCCCAAAGGAACAACATTAGCACCTTAAGGGCGAACCTCCTACCCTTGTTACGATTTCAAGGGCAATCTATTGCCTTATGCCCTATTTTCCTACAACCATAGCAAGCGCCGGTATCTATCAAGCATGGGCCACCATAACCCTTACCATACTTCGGACACACATCAATTGGAGCCACACCCTTACCACTTTGGGCCCTCGAAAAATCATTTGCAGCCCTCTTTTAAAATGAGTGAGAAGACCCTTGGCCTCGTTGGAATCGGCTACTCTTTTGGAACTTAACCCCAAAAAGGGCTCTCTTGGCCTCATGACCCCTCCTCTTCCTTAATTTCTCCTCTTCAATTTGTTCAGAATAGGTCATCAAATGTGACAAGTCCATGTCACTAATCAACATGGTGGACCGGCATTCTTCATTCACTAAGTCGGACACACCCATCACGAACTTGTTCTTTCTCGACCTTGGATCAACAACTAAGTGAGGAGAAAACTTTGAAAGTTGGGTGAACTTGAGGGCATACTCCCTCATACTCATGGACCCTTGTTTCAAATTCATAAATTCCACCAATTTGGCTTCCCTAAGCTCAAAAGGGAAAACCCGATTAAGAAAGGCCTCCTTGAACTCTTCCCATAGAACCACATTATTGACTCCCTTTTCCTCCTTTAATTAGTTGTACCATATTTGTACTACCCCTTTGAGTTGGTAGGCCACTAACTCAACCTTATCCTACAGTCTCACACCCATGATAGGCAAAACCATGTAGACCTCATCAATGAACTCTTGAAGGTCCTCACTCACCTTCGACCCATGGAATCGGAGGATTTATCCTCATGAAATCTCTCACCCAAGATGTTGGTGTAGGAGCATGTGGGGCTTGGGCCCCTTGGTTGGCTTGATTAGCCACCACTTATGCAAGCAAAGTGAGAGCATCCCTAAGTTCTCCATTGGTTGGTTGCTCCTCGGGTGTGCGAGCTCATCTTCCCCTTGTGTTAGGCATGATCTAGCATAGCAAAGGACAATTGTTAGGGGGAAAAATATACTTCAACTCTATAGCACGACTTAGAACATGAAGAAGGAAAACATTTTCTAAATGTCTAATAGTCTCTTACTCATAGTTGTGGTGCATAATACAACCATAAATAAGAATCTAATCAACATGTTACACAAGAATCTGAGGATTTAACAACCTAGTGCTCTGATACCATCTTTGTCACACCCCGGACCTAGGGCCTAGACGTGACAGGTAAATGGGGAACCCGACGGAACCCTAAAAAAGATGGTCACAGAAGCAATAAAAATGACAATAAGAGATAAGCATAAGCAAGGGAATTAGGGCCAAGGGTAAACTTCCATATCATATCATCAAGAAACAAGAGAGTCAAGGCTCATTGCATAGATACATAACATGTTTAACAATACCTCTACTACATAGATAAGAGCGGGAGCCACGACAAACAACCATGCTCACCCTCATAGTCAATACATGAATAAGGTAAAGATAGTTTTAGTACAAACAAGAGATCATAAGCAACGTCCCCGAAATGGAGGACTCACCAACAAACTTAAGAGACAATAGTACAAGCCATGTGGAGGAGGAGGATGATCAAGTGGTGCACGTTCCTACATAGTGATATCATGTAGGCATAAAGTATGCGTTAGTATGTTTGAATATACTAAATATGTAGGATTCAATGCAACAAGTGATGGTAACATAATCGAAATATATAAGCATAGGCAATGAGTACATATAGCAATATGGCATGCATGGAAGATGCTCATAGTAAATCATACATATATGGATCATAAAGTAAGTGTAACGAGTGACCATTCTTAGTGCAAGCCAAGGCCTACCACCCCCTTGGATAGGCGCATGAGGTACAAACCCCTTCATGAGGTTGATGGATAACAAACCCCCAACAAGGTTTATGGGTACAAACCCCTAACAAGGTTACCTGGGCCTACCATCCCCCGAATTGGGCTATTGAGGTACAAACCCCTCAATACGTTACCCAGCCTACAACCCCCCAAGCTAGGCTTGGTCATCCCCTACACTATAGAGATAGTATCATATACATATACACTCCTTTCACCATCATATACATAAATTCCTTTTCAACATCATTCCTTCATTTTTTCATCATCATTAAGTCATTCAATTCATAAGACATGTATAGGACCTTCAATTCCTTAAGAAACCATAACCGGAAATTTTATCAGACACTTAGAGGGTGTATATTGCTAGTGTAAAAAACCATGTAATTCAAGAGTGGAATCATACTAGAAAATTCAATGTAAAACCATAAATAGATACTTGGTAATGCCCTCAAGTAATATACATTAAAGTCCTTCATCAAATCTCACAATAGATCTTAGACTCATAGCACAAAACATGGTAAAACAGTCACAGTTTCATAAACCTCAACATAGTATGCAATGAATTTCATAATAAGTAAGACCCATGAGTAAATTAACTTTAAATTATGCAAGTTAGAGTAAAGGAAGCTTGGGTATCATGGGCGGAAGGAACCCATGAAAGAAACCCACATACCTTAGCTTTGGAGATGAACTTGATGAAGATTAGAGATGGAAACTCGAAGCTTGAGAGGAAATCCTTAGATCCGGAGAGGGTTTTGAGTGTTGAATTTAGGAGTAAATTATTTGGCTAAGTACTTAAATGAGTATTGGGAAATGTTTAGAATGATATGAGGGTGAAAAATGGCCAAGTATAGGTATTTTAACGTTTGGGAACACTTAGGCCCGAGTATTAAAAGTCTTGGACCAAAATCTAAAATTGGACAAACAAATACACAGAGGCGTGCCCTTGGTGCATCGCGCCAGGGGTGGGAAAATCTCTCTGGAAATCGTATTTTGTGATTCCGATTCCCAAATTTTGATACGGTTGTCTTAAATCGAGGTTAGACCCATTTTCCAATCAATTTGACCCCCTAAACAAGAATATGAAGTTGAATTTTTGATATTGCGTATGGATTTTGAGATATATAAAAATTATAATTCTGGTCACTTCTGATGCACATTTTCGGACACTTTTTGGGGTCGTTACATTCATATTAAGAAGTTTTATTGAATACCATCACATTCACTTCAAAGAATGGACCTGTCTATAGCATTTATCAAAAAGTCATCATTCTTCAAGAATGGGACACAATCATTTTAGCATATCAATTTATAATAGTTTAGTACCTCATTCTATATTCTAGTGCATTAGTTAATGACTTATCTTCTCTCATACATTTTGCACTACTACCATATTCACTTTAGAGAATGGGGTATTTTAATGGAATATACTTTATAACTTTTCACCAAAAGCACATTACTTTATTTAGTTATCATTATATCATTAATATAGTGCATCAGGACTTGAACCCAATGTCTTACTAATATAAAAATATCTTAGATCATGAATCAAAGGGAGTTGAATTCAATATTTATTATCACAACATTCAAAACTTTCACTTGATGTCTTACCCTTTTCACTGTAATACAACTAAAAACTATCCACTCTTCCATAGCCATAGAACCATCACCAATCAAGTGATTTAGCCATAGAACCATCACCAATCAAGTGATGATATCTTTCTTTTAGGGTGTGCGAAGAATTTGCTACATCGAATTGTATGATGTCAAATGATTCTTAGAGATACAATTTACTTCAAAAATTTTCTCTTTCTTCTTTACTGATGCTTGATAAAGCTCAACCAAGTATTTGGGTGTATGACACTCACATACATATCCATTACATTGATAACACCCTTTTAGTAGTGATTTTTCTTTGGTGAGTGATTAACACCAAAAAAAGAATTTTGTTCTTTGTCATTATCACGACCAGGACCATGACCAGAGTCACGACCTTTTCCACGCCAAGCATGGTTGGCATACACGCCATTCACTTCAGAAAAGTGGTGTAAATCTAGTAGGTTGATCCTCATGATTTTTTATCAGTAAATCATTATTTTGTTTGTCCACAGAAGATGAGAAATCAGTTTATAATACTTCTTGAAACCTTTCTCTCGATATTGTTGTTGTAGCAGCACATTCGAGGTATGAAAAGTGTAGAATGTCTTTTCCATCATATCAATATTGATTCTGAACATAGAAGAATTATACTCATGAATAGACCTATAGTTTTTTAGCCTCAAATGCATCCAATCATATCGTGCTTTTGGATGTATGACAATCTTCAAGTGGTCGTATCTTTCTTTTAGGTTTTTTCATAAAACAAATGGATCCTTGACTGTGAGATATTTAATTTTCAAAATTTCATCAAGGTGATGACATAAGAATATCACAGCCTTAGCACATTCTTATTTTGATGCTTTATTTTGATTGTTAATAATGTCTCCAAGACACTTAGTATTCAACACCCGTGAAATGTAGTTCTTGCCAAAAGTATGAAAGACAACAAACACAAGTTTTATAAAATTAGTCATATTGAAAAGAATGAAAACAAATAATACCTTAGCCTTCAAATTTAACCTCCGCTCTTCAAGATGGTAGAGTCTCGTTCTAACAACATGTTATGAAAATATATAAAATAATACAAAGAATAAAAATGGGAGAAGAGAGAAGACTTCTTATTCCTCTTGAAGAATATTCAGATGTCTATTACAATGAAGGAAACTTTGTTATTTATAGAGAAAAAATTGACTTCATCTCCAAGTAGGATTCCTAACTCTTAAAGGAATTTATATAATAGACATTCATATTTGAATTTTTACCATATATATATATAAATATAAAATTCAAATTTGAAAACTTAGACTAAACATTAATGACGAACAACAACATTAATATAATAATTCAAAAGTTAAAATAGATGAATTTATAAAGAATGGAGTAATATCATTTTCACCATCTCAATTTTTTTCAGTTTTAACTTTGCTTTTGCCTTATACTTGTAGGTTTGGTTTAAAAATTTCTCTATTAAAAAAAATGATAAAAAATATTGATTAGAACAATAACACCTTTGAAATTGAATCTACTAAAAATTTATACATTTAGACTAAGTTTAAGTTATAAGATACTAAATACATATTGTTGTCGTCATTATTATTATCTGACACTAATTTCATAATTTAGCATATTAAATTTTTTGAGGCAATATGTTCTATCACTAAGAACTAAGATACGCATCTTAATTGACAATTTATTATTGTAAATATTTAAGTAAATATAAAAATAATTAAAAATATGGATAAATATATGATATATAGAAACTTTTGTCACGACCCAAGCCTAGGGTCTCGATGTGACATGACGAATGGGAACTCGAAGGGACCCAAACAAGACCTTTAGCATATCAATAACACATCCTTGGTCGTGGAAGCAAAGTAAACAACAACAAGAGATATAATAAAAAGAGAAACGGAACTAGGGGAAGTCTTTGACAATCGTTAAAGCATTAATGAGTCAAATTCAAGCATAAGTACATCATAATATCCAACACACCTCTAACATGGAATGGAGCGAGGGTCAAGACACTTTCTGGGCTTACCCTCATAGTAGCAAATCCTCAACATAAAGAAGTCTCAAAATAACACGAGAGATAAAGATAGTGTCCTCAGACTTGAGGACTCACCAAAGCTTGCTTCAAAGGATCATACTAGCCACGTGGAGGATGATCAAATGGTGGTCCGATCCCTACACGATAATATCATGTAGGCATAAAATATACGATAGTACGTTTGAATGTACTTAATATGCAAGACACAATGCAACAAGAATCATAAGCCATAATAACAAAATGCTTAATCATAATCGATGAACATAAGCTCAATATGTCATGTGTAACCAATGTGTAGGATGGAACATGCTTGAAAATAATCATACTTTCATAACTTGTTTAACACAATAAAGTGAGAGAATTAGATCATCCAAATACCTTGTACTAGAGGGTGAGGGATGTAGCATAGGTCATAACCCCTTCTAGTAGGTAATGGGTA
>JAOTQR010148464.1:0-19552 GCA_025774065.1 Solanum ossicruentum
GCACAATAACCTCTTCCTTTGGAGTTTCAAGAAGGCGAACTCCCAAATTGGCTAACTGGCGTAGATCTTTAGCCATCCCCTGACTTATCCCAGCTGGATCATCAGTATTCATGGTTGTCTTACGACTCAGAGCATCAGCTACCTCATTTGCTTTCCTTGGATGATATAGTATATCAACGTCATAATCCTTTATTAGCTCTAGCCATCTCCGTTGTCTCAAGTTTAGATCTTTCTGCTTAAAGATGTACTGCAGGCTCTTATGATCAGTATGTATGTCAACATGGACCTCGTACAAATAGTGGCACCATATTTTCAAAGCAAATACAACTGCTACTAGCTCGAGATCATGAGTTGGGTAGTTTTTCTCATAGGGTCGTAGTTTTCTGGATGCATAAGAAATTACCTTACCATTTCGTGTCAATACACACCCTAAGCCAACTCCTGAAGCATCGCAATACACTGTATACCCCTTAGTGCCTTCTAGAAGTACTAACACATGCGCAGAAGTTAGCTTATTTTTCAACTCCTGGAAGCTCCTTTCACATGTATCATTCCATTAGAACTTAGTTGCCTTATGTGTCAGCTTTATTAGAGGTGCAGAAATAGCAGAAAACCCTTCAACAACCTTCTTGTAATAACCTGCCAAGCCTAGGAAGCTCCGAACTTCCGTGGGTGTCATTGCCCTTGGCCAATCTTTTACAGCCTCTATCTTTTGTGAATCAACCCTTATTCCTTTATTAGAAACAATATGACCCAAGAATGCTACTTATTTTAGCCAAAATTCACATTTAGAAAACTTGGCATACAATTATCGATCATAAGAACCTGTAACACCTGTCGCAAGTGATCTGCGTGGTCCTCTTCTGATCTTGAATATACCAAAATGTCATCTATAAACACTACTACAAACATATCCAAGAATGTCTTGAATACCCTGTTCATCATATCCTTAAAAACAGGTGGTGCATTCGTTAGCCCAAATGACATAACAAGAAATTCAAAATGACTGTAGCGTGTTCTGAAAGCTGTCTTGGGTATATCCTTCTCCTTCACCCTTGGTGATAACCTGATCTCAAATCAATCTTTGAAAAGCATTTGGCACCCTGTAACTGGTCAAATAAATCATATATCCTGGGGAGGGGATATTTATTCTTAATTGTCACCTAATTCAATTGTGGATAATCGATACACATTCTCAAGGTACCATCTTTTTTATGTACAAACAACACTGGTGCACCCCAATGGGACACACTAGGTCTTATAAAACCTTTATCCAGTAAGTCTTTTAACTGCTTTTTTAATTCATGCAATTCTGCTGGGGCCATTCTATATGGAGGGATAGAAATCGATTGAGTGCCTGGGCGTAAGTCAATACCAAAATCTATTTCTCTTTCAGGAGGTAAGCCTGGGAGTTCTTCAGGGAACTCATCAACAAATTCATTTACTACTGAGACTGACTGAAGAGTTGGCGATTCTGCCTCCATATCCCTTACTCTAACTAAATGACATATAAGCCCCTTATTTATCATTTTTCTAGCCTTAAAGTAAGAGATAAACTTCCCCTTTGGTGCCCCAACATTGCCTTCCCTTCAATAACTACCTCATTTGGAAAGTGGAAGTACACTTGCTTAGTTCGGCAATACACAGTGGCATAACAAGAAGCTAACCAATCCATACCCATTATAACATCAAATTCCACCATTTCTAGCTCAATAAGTTCAACCAATGTGTCACGGTCACAAATAGTTACTACACAGTCATAATAAACCTTTCTAGCTATAATAGATTCACCAGTTGGTGTAGACACTTCAAATAGTTTGTTCAATAATTTAAGAGTTCTCTAAAGCTTCCCAACAACTAGTGGAGTGATGTACGATAGTGTAGAACCAGGGTCAATTAATGCATATACATTATGTGAAAAAATGGACAATATACCTGTGACCACATCAGGTAAAGCTTCCAAATTCTGTCGACTCCCCAATGCATAAGTCTGATTCTGGACCCCGCTAGAGCTAGCTGCTCGTCTAACACCTCTACCGTGACCCATAGGTTTTTGTTGACTCCTACTTGCTGGAAGAACTGATGATGAGGATGCAACAACTGACCTAGTAGATTGTGCCATACCACTAATACGCCTCCTCGGGCAATCTCTTATTATATGCCCTGGCGCACCACACTAATAACAAACATTTGTCCCAACATGACATATACCTAGATGACTCCTGCCACACTATGTACAAGGCTTCCTAGGAGTCAATGGTTGGCCTGCCGAATAAGCCGTTGTTCGGGAACCTTGCCCTTCACCTTGTTAACCAGACTGATTACTTCTAGGTCCTTGAAGTTGTGATGGCGTGCTGGCTGTAGAGTAGGAGGATGATGGCCTAGGCGGTCTTGGAGAAAATCGAGGCCTGAGATCATTTTAGGGTGGTGTAAATTACCCTGTAGATCTAGCTCTTTTAGCCTGACCCCTTAGCCTGCATTCTTGCTATGTCCACATCTTTATTCAATGAAGCAGTAGTGCAGTCTCTAGCCAGATACATATCCAACCTATCTACATATCGGTGAACTCTATCAGCCATTGTAGCAACTACATTAGGAGCATACCTTGCCAGGGAATTAAATTGAAGGCTATACTCCATCACACTTATATTCCCCTGGTAGAGGTTCAGGAATTGATCTGCATGGGCCTCTCGTTTCTCCAATGGCAAGTAATGATCAAGAAATGCCTCTTTGAATTCTCCTCAGGTGGTTGGAGGTGCATCTATACCCTTAAATTGCTTCCAAGCTTCGTACCACAATGTGGCCACACCCTTCAGCCTGTATGTTGCCAATTCGACAGCTTCTGTACCACCCACGTGCATAACATCTAAGGTACGCTGAATCTGGTCAATAAAGTCCTGGGGTCTTCATTAGGATCTGACCTAGTGAAGGTTGGAGGTTCCAAGTTAAGAAAATCATGTATCCTGGTACCAGCTATCCTATTTGTGCCACTTGTACCCATAACTGGACCTTCTTGCCATTGACCTTGGCCAGCAACTATATGGGTCAATAGCTGGATTGCATTTCTCAAATCCTATATGGTAGCATCAATAAGCGGCTCTGGGGATTTTCACTGCTCTCTGGTTCATTAGGAATTGGAGTAGTTGGAGATGTCTATGAGAAAGACTCCTCTCGAATCTCATTTTGTTGTCTCACTTGGCTGGGTATACCAACCACCACTTTTACTACCTTCCCTTTACCTTTTTTTCTCCTTGTTTCAGGCATACTTGCTGTATAAAACAATTTAGGGGTTAGACACAATCAGCCTATTACACTTCTCTCTGTGGCACAATTTAAAGAATGAAAAGAAGTAACAACTCCTAAATGCCACGTAGCCTCCTGCTTATAAATGTGGTGCACAACACATCGATAAACAAGACTCTACATAGACACGGCTTTGTAGACTCACTAGGATGACCCGCTCTGATACCACTTCTGTCACGCCCCAAAGTCCTATTAGGGCGGACTGGCACCCGTTTCCGATAAGCATTGGGAGAACGAACCTGTATCTATGCGTATTTTATACATACTATTAGGGGTTTCTGTGTTTGAGATGCCCTTAATAAGATGAACAGTGATAACAAGCTAAAAGAAATGCAAATGACTAGGCCGTCAGAACCCAGTGTCTATGGTACGAAACATGACTTCACTCTACTTTACATAGTCTACAAAGCCTCTAAATAGAGAAAAACATCTGATAAGGGTCTGGACAGGCCCCGCCTCAACAAACTATGCAATAAAAACACGTAAGCTCTAGAAATATACAAGCCCCAAAGCAATCTGGAGCTTGGTGACCGCAGTTGAATATCATGTACTCCTACTGGGGAGATCTACTAGCACCTGTACCTGCAGCATGAAATGCAGGTCCCTCGTAAGGGACGTCAGTACGGGATAATATACTGAGTATGTAAGGCAGGATATACTGTATAATATGTTACAACTCAAATAAAACCATGCATCTGTGGAAGATCAGGGACCACCCTTAGTTATACTGTGGAATCATGTAATTTATGTTCTTTGTATCAGTTTACCTTTACTGTAAAATCTGTACTATAAAATCTGTGCACAACTATAAATAAGTGACCAACTGATCAGTGGTAAATTGTATCGGGATCGTCCCCATGCTAGGTTATTCATGAACCACCTCGGGCTACCACCCATAATACTGTATCAGGATCATCCCTATGCTAGGTTCTTCGTAAACCCCCTCGGGCTACCACTCGTCAAAACTGTACACTTTATCTTTCAATTATCTTTGAGATAGTTCTTTTGGTGGCCATAGTATTGGAGCTATTGGACTTTATATGTAGCATATGACATGTAGATAATCATGTAAGACAATATGCCAAATAAAAGAGTAAATTGGATAAACAATGAAATGCATATGAAATGGAACAATTATGAACTTTATTTCGTAACAAGGACTCATGTAACTTGGTATTCAAGCATGTATGCAGTCTCAAAGGTGACTATGTATGGAATCACATGAGCATGTACAAGAGCAGAGACATGGTTGATAGTTATGATGGAGTTGGTAAGTGCCTTTATGTACCCAGAAGAGATCTATGTTTCATTCCAAGTGATACGAAACCTCGTCGTCGGACTTCCTTACTATCTCAAAACAACCTTCCCTTCCTTCAAATAGTTATCTACAATATAGTAGGTGATAAAACTAGTATTAGCAGCCAATATGCACACCTTAGTATCCCAATCACATAAGAAAATAATACATGGGCAGCAAGCGGGTGTTTATAAACCCGGGCGTATTCCTTTAACCTTTCCGCCCCTAACCGTATTTTCTAATGCATATAATCATGTACACATCATGTACAGCCTATTTTAAGTCCATAACAGCCTTACAACAGCCCAAAAAGCACAACACATAACAATTCCACGCAATCTAAAAACGGCAGCATAACATTACCTTTCCTCGCTACCTTTCGACCTTAACAATTCCAAATCGGTTCCAACCTTAACCTAATTGTTCCAAAAAAATTTATACACACAACCACTTATTAACCAGTTTCAGAACAGCAATAAATCAGTGATTAAGGATGTGAATTAATAGCTTGCTTTCCAACAGTCCACAAGTTCGTACGAAGCACAAAATTGCAATATCATATAATGGCTCGCTTTTGTGGACTGTAAAAGTTGTTAATCAGCCTTTTTACACTACTATAAAACTAATCTTTGTTGTACAATTAAGTACTAATATATAATAAAGCTATCCTGCAAGAGAAAAACCTCTTAATTAACAAGAAAAGTATCCAAGAATCCTTAGTATACAATCTGTCCAGAAATTCCAGCACCAACATACTAACATATACTTCTTATTTTTCAAAAGAAAACTATACTAAACAAATATGTAAACTTTCTTACCACTTACTTTAAGGTGTAAGGCTTCCCAAAGAACACTAGGAGAGTTATTTAGCTGCTTTTCAAGGTGAAGAAAGAAGAACAATAAAGTTGCGATAAAGCAGAAATTTTTCAAGTTAAAAATGAATGGATATTTGCTGATTTTGACCCCTCTTTACACTACTACTTTGGCCGACCTTCTCTTGGTATTTTGACGATCTTACACCACACATTAATATGTTGCTTATCCAGCAGCTTGTGTATTAAACTTGGGCCAAAATGAGTCTCCAAGTTGATGGACTTGGGCTCCCTATTTTGCCAACTCTTCTTACTTGGTTTTGGGCCCAAAGTATCGAAGAGTTTATGTTATTTTTGGGTCTTTCTTACTATCATCCTTGGGCTGTAAATATAGTCTATATGTGATGTTAAATCGTTGCCCAGCATTATGCCCTTAACATGAATTTTATTCAAACTCGAACTTGGACAATTTCGACGCCGGGTCTCGTCTCCGTTTAGTTAGCAATTTAAGCTAAGCAAGTAGCTGACTCACCTACTTGCTTCCTAAGTCATATAAGCACCTCAATTCTCTCACTTCATTTTAAGGCCGTAACCTCCTCACTTTAACACAGAACAGGTATTCACTCGAACCTTTTAAGCGTTAGATGCACATATAACCCATTAATGCGAGATGCAAGAACTTTTGAAAATTAGCGCTAATTTGACTAAACCATGTCATATTACATTTGCATTGTGCCAATATTGTAAAGTGTGGGGTGTTACACTTAATGGATGCCATTTTATTGTTGTTCAATCTCTTTACATGTCTATCCATGATCTGAATCGGAACCTCCTCATAAGTTAGGTTGTCCTTAACAATACCCACAACATCAAGAAGCGTAATGACATTAGCATCACCAACACATTTTCTCAATATAGAGACATAGAAGACCGGGTGAACAAAATTCATTTCTCTAGGCAATTTCAACGCATAAGCTACCTTGCCAACCCTCTCTAACACCTCATAAGGAGCAATATACCTTGGATTCAACTTTCTTTTTACCAAAATAGACCATACCTTTCATTGGAGAAACCTTCAAATAAACCGAATCACCCACTTGGAATTCTAGATGTTTCATTCTTACATCGGTATAAGATTTTTGATAACTTTGGGTTTTCCTCAACCTTTCCATAATGATCTTAACCTACTCAAAAGCCTCTATAAACAGATCTGGCACTGATAAAGCAACCTCTCCAACCTCAAACCAACCCATCGGTGATTTACAACATCTCCCATAAATAGATTCAAATAGAGCTATACCAATACTAGTATGATAGCTATTATTGTATGCAAACTCAATCAAAGTATGATGATCTCCAAACTACCTTTAAACTCCATGACCCAAGCCCTAAGCATATCCTCAAGTGTTTGTATGGTTCTTCCGGCTTGGCTATCTGTTTGAGGGTTGAAGGCCATACTAAGGTGAACTTTGGTACCAAGATCCCTTTGAAAAGAACTCCAAGAGAATGAAGTGAATTCTGCACAATGATCCAATATGATGAATATAGAAACCCTATGCAAGCTCACTAACTCGTGGATGTACAACCTTACATACTCTTAAGCCCCATATGTAATCATAACTGGTAGAAAGTGAGCCTATTTCATCATTCTATCAACAACCACCCATATGGAATCAAAACCTTTTCTAGTCTTGGGCAACCCAACCACAAAGTCCATATTAATCACCTCCCACTTCCAAGTAGGAGTCTCTATAACTTGGGTTAGGCCACCCAGCCTTTGATGTTCGGCTTTGACTTGTTGACAACTATGGCCCGAAAATGAATTTGGTAATGTCCCTCCTCATGCCTCCCCTACAATACACATCCCTCAAGTATCTATACATTTTGATGGAATCAGGGTGAATAGAATAAGAAGAATTATGGGCCTCATAAAGGATTTTCTCCCTCAAACCATCAAAACAAGGCAAACACAACCTACCTTGGTACCTAAGGGCACCATCTCCATCTTGGGAGAAAACCTCTACTTTTCCCTCTTTTAACAAGGTCTTCAATTCAAGCAAGGAGGAGTCACGACCTTATTTTGCTATCACCTCATCAACCAAAGAAGACTTAGACCCATCAACAATAACCACACCATCACCTACTTCATCAAAATTATCCCCTAATCTAGCTAATCTATGCACCTCCTTAGCCATTTACCTATCACCACCATCAACTTGAGCTAGGCTACCCATGGACACCCGACTCAAAGCATCCTCCACGACATTTGCCTTACCCGGATGATAATGCACACTCATGTCATAATCTTTGAGAAGTTCTAGCCACCTTCTTTGTTCAAATTGAGATCTTTTTGAGTCATCAACCAAAGAAGACTTAGACCCATCAACAATAACCACACCATCACCTACTTCATCAAAATTATCCCCTAATCTAGCTAATCTATGCACCTCCTTAGCCATTTACCTATCACCACCATCAACTTGAGCTAGGCTACCCATGGACACCCGACTCAAAGCATCCTCCACGACATTTGCCTTACTCGGATGATAATGCACACTCATGTCATAATCTTTGAGAAGTTCTAGCCACATTCTTTGTTCAAATTGAGATCTTTTTGAGTGAAAACATATTGGAGGCACTTAAGATCAATAAAGACATCCTCAACCACCCTATAAAAGTAGTGACACCAAATCTTTTATGCAAACACAATGGCGGCTAACTCTAGATCATGGATAGGGTAATTCCTTTCATGTACCTTGAGTTATATAGAAGCATAAGCTATGACCTTACCATTTTGAATTATCACACAACCATAATCAACTCTAGATACATCACAATACACAACTAAACCCTCAAGCCCATCTGGTTGTGACAATATAGGAGCAAACACAAGCCTATCCTTCAATGTTTGGAAGCTTCTCTCACATTCATTGGTCCACACAACCTTAACCTTCTTTTGAGTTAATTTGGTCATAGGTGAAGCAATGGAGGAGAACCCATTCACAAATCTTCTATAGTAACTGGCAAGACCTAAGTAGCTCCTAATATCCAATGGGGTCAATGGTCTAGGCCAATTCCTAATCACATTGGTTTTCTCAGGATCCATTTTTATCCGTCCCCCGATACCACATGACCTAAGAATGCAACCTCCTTCAACAAAAATTTACACTTGTCATATTTGGCATACAATCTCTCCTCCCTCAACCTTTGCAACACAACCCTCAAATGCCCCATATGCTCCTCTCTGCTATATGAGTAGATCAAACTATCATCAATGAAGACCATAATAAAGGAATCAAGGTAAGGTTTGAAGACCCTATTCATTAGCTCCATGAAGATGATCGATGCATTAGTCAACCCAAATGACATCACAACAAAGTCATAATGCCCATATCTAGTCAAGAAGACCATCTTGGGAATGACACACTCCCTCACTCTTACTTGATGACACCCAGACCAAAGATCAATCTTAGAGAAGAAGCTAGCCCCTTGCAAATGGTCAAACAAGTCATCAATTCTTGGAAGAGGATATCTTTTCTTTATAGTGACCCTATTGAGTTGTCAGCAATTAATGCACATTCTAAGTGACCCATCCCTCTTTTTCACAAACAACACCAGCGTACGCCAAGGTGATTGACAAGGTCTAATAAATCCCTTCTCCAACAAATCTTTCAATTGCTCTTTTAACTCCTTCAACTCCGTTGGGGCCATATGGTGAGGGGGAATGGATATAGGTTGAGTGTTGGGAAGGATATCTATACCAAAATCTATATCACTTTTGGAAGGGACACCGAGAAGGTCCTTTTTGAAGACATCAAGAAACTCATTTACAACAGGAACCGACTCACTGGAAGGGACTTTGGTCTCCACATCTTTAACCCTTGCAAGATGATACAAACACCCAATAGAAATCAACTTATGGGCTTTAATGCATGAAATAAATCTACCATTGGCTACCACATCTTGACTCTCCCACTCAAGAATGGGTTCATTAGGAAATTGAAACTTGAACCTAAAGGTTCCACAATTAATAGATGCATAGTAGGCATGCAACCAATCCATCGCAAGAATGACATCAAAATCTACCTTGTCTAATTAAACAAGATCACAAGGCAACAACTTATGCAAAATGCAAATAGGAAAACTCTTATAAATCATCCTAGTAACAATAGTGACACCAATAGGAGTAGACACCTCATATGACTCATGCAACAACTCGAGAACAACATGAAACCTTTTAGCAATAAGAGGGTTAACAAAGGAAAGAGAGGCACCTGGATCATTCAAAGCATACATATCAAAGTCAAAGATTTTTGACATACTGGTAACAATATCAGGGACCTCACCAACCCCTTTCCTTCCATGTAGAGCATAAAATCGATTGAGCCTTAGGGAACCACCTTGAGGACCACCTCTTCCCAATGGGACTGCATTAGCACCCCGGACCTTGCCATGGTTTCTTGGGTAATCTATCTTCTTATGACCAAGCTTCGCACATTAATAGCATGCATTAGAACCCTTCAAACATGGGCCTCCATGGGTGGTTCCACATTTAGGACACATATCAATAGGAGCTATCTCACCAACAACTTCAGGCCTAGGGAAGTCATTGACAAACCCCCTATTAGTAGCATGAAGAGGCCCTTGTTCTTGATGAAATTTAGCACCTTTTAGGAATTTACTCTCAAATCGGTCCCTCTTGGCTTATGCCCCCTTTTTTTTCACAATTTCTCCTCCTCCATTTGCTTGGCATGGGTCGTCAACTGAGACAAGCCCATGTCACTAATAAGAATGGTGGATTGGCATTCTGTACTTACCAAGTCGGAGAACCCCATTACGAACTTATTCATATTAGACCCAAGATGGGCCGTGAAATGGAGAGCATACTTTGAAAGTTGATTAAATTTGAGGGCATACTCCCTCACACTGATCGCACCTTATTTCAAGTTCATAAAATCTACCAACTTTGCTTTCCTAAGCTCAAGAGGGAAAATCCAATTAAGGAAGGCCAATTTGAACTCCTCCCAAAGTACCACATTACAAACCCTTTCTCACCCTTCCAATGCTCATACCAAATTTGGGCTACCCCTTTGAGTTGGTATGCTGCCAACTTTTCCTTTTCATTTGGCCCAATACACATGATATTCAAGGTTTTGCAACCTCATCAGTGAACTCTTGTGGATCTTCATCCACCTTTGATCCATAAAAGACCAGAGGATTAATCCACATAAAGTCTCTTACCCTTGCTCCCAAGTTAGTAGCATAAGGGGCTTGGTCCCTTTGTTGGACTTGGTTGGCCACCACTTGGGCAAGCATAGCAAGAGCATCCCAAAGCTCACCATTGGTAAACTGCTCCTCTGGAGTTTGGGCTCATCTTCCTCCAGTGTTCAAAGAACAATTATTAGAGGGAAAAACTTACCACAACTCCATAGCACAACTTAGAACACGAATAAGGGAAACATTTCCTAAAGCATATCATAGCCTCCTATTCATAGTCAAGGCATGCTTCGTAACTATGAATAAGACTCTAATAGACGCAGTGTGTTGGACTCTGAGGATCTATCAACCTAGTGCTCTAATACCAAGTTCTTCATGACCCAAGCCTAGGGCCTAGATATGACACAACACAAAGGGAACTCGAAGGGACCCCAACCAAGCCTCATAAAGCATCCTTACACTTTCTTGGTCGTGAAAGAAATAAGTCAACCATCAATGGTAAAGGAACAGGAAAAATGAGGCTAAGGGAAAAGCTTGCTCAATATAATGGTCAAACAACAAGAGTTAAACTCATATCATAGATACATAAAATATGCAACAAACACCTCTAATATATAGAGAAGAGTGGGGACCAAGAAAAAGTAACCTGGCTTACCCTCACAGTCAAAATAAACAATAAAGATAAATGTCTCAATAAATAATAGAAGCAAGATAGGCTAGGTTTCGAAAGCAAAGGAATCACCAACTACTTTGAAAAGCACCAAACTAGCCATATGGAGGAGAATGATAAACTTGGGCACCGGTTCCTACATGGCGACATCATGTAGGCTTAAAGTATGTATTTGTATATTTGAATGTACTAAGTATGTAGGATGCAATGCAACAATAAGTAGGCATCATAATCAAAATGCATCATATTAAGCAATAGACATAATATCCTATATGAGCATGATTTACTTGAGCATGTATGTTCTATGCTTAAGTAAATCATGCTCATATAGGATATCATATGTGAAGAAGAGACTAAGCTAGCTATTCAAGGTATAAACCCCTTGGTGTTTGTGTGGTATAAACCTCTTACATGGTTGATCATAATCACACCTTTATCAACACTGTGACAAAGTATAAACCCCTCGCATGGTTGATGAGTATAAACCCCCAACATGGTCACCCAGGCTCTTGCCCCCCCGATCGGGTATGGTGTAATACAACACTTTCTGTAAAGTATATCATATATATAAGCTCATTTCATCATCATATAGTCATTCATATATATCTCATGCTTTGGACCTTCAACTAATCAAGGAACCACATCAGGACATTTTATCAAACACATAGAGGGTGTGAAGTGGTAGTATTAAAATCATCCAATTTAGAAATGAAATCATACAAGAAAACCCATTTTAAAACCATCATTCAACACTTTACAACACCCTAATGAAATATGCATCAAAACCCCTTCTCAAATTTTACAATAGATCAAAGATTCGTAGGTCAAAACATGGCAAAACAGTCATAACTATACATAGCTTTAACATAGTGTGTAGTGAATTTCATAATGATCAAAACCCATTTGTAAATCAACTTTAAATCATGCAATTTATGTAAAAGGAGTCTTGGGTATCATGGGTAAAATGAACCCATGAAAGAAACCCACATACCTTAGCTTAGAGATGAACTTGGTGAAGATTGGAGATGGAGACTTGAAGCTTGAAGTAGAACCTTGAAGGAGAATCTTAGCTTGGGATGAAGGTTTGGAACTTTGAGTTTGGGGAGTAAAAGTATTACTATGTGTTTTGGGGAGTATTGGGAAATATCTAGGATGATATAAAGATGAAATTTGGCTAAGCATAGATATAAGTACATATGGAAACTTTTAGGATCAAGACTTAAAGTCTTGGACCAAGGCAAGAAAAAAAATAGTGTTCCAAAAACACCTCTCTGTGCCACGGAGGAGACGCGATTTGTTGAGTCAGTCCAAGGCCTTTAGGTCTTGGGCCTAAGTGTTCCCATGCATGAAAGTACCTATACTTTGACTTATTTCAAAATCATATCATTCTAGACCTTCCGAAATACTCTCTCAAACACTTATACTATTTCATCTCCAAATTTCAAGTTCCAATACTCATCGGGATCTTAAGGTTCTCATTCAAGCTTCAAATCTCCATCTTTAATCTTCTTCAAGGATTTTCCTAAGTCAAAGTATGTGTGTTTCTTTTATGGGTTCCTTTCAACCATGATAAGCAAGCTTTCATTTACATAAAATTGGATGATTTAAAGTTGATTTACTCATGGGTCTTGCTTATTATGAGTTTCACTGCACACTATGTTAGGGTTTCATGAAATTATAATTGTTTTAGCATGTTTTGATCTATGAATCTAAGATTTATTGTGAGATTTCATGGAGGTTTTTTTATGTATATTACTTGATGGTGTTAGCAAGTATCTATTGATGTTTTTACGTTGTATTTTCCAGCGTGATTACACTCTTGAATTGCATGGTTTTATACTAGCACTACACACCCGCCAAGTTTTTGATAAAATGTTTGGTTATTTATTTTGGAGGAATTGAAGTTCCAATGCATTTCCTATGAGTTGAATAACTTTAGGATGATTAAAGGAACATGTTTATATGATATTCTCCTACATACTATTTGAATGTGAACATTCCGGACTCAAGGGGACAAGAGCTCGGGTAACCGTGTCTAGAGGTTTGTACCTTGATAGTCAATCAAGGGGCTATTGCCTTGATAACCAGGTTGAAGGGTTAATATCTTAATCACCAGGAATGATATGGTGCAACTATACACCGACCAATCAAAGAGGTTCATACCTTGATAACCATGTCGAGGGTGTTTTTACCTCGGTCACCAGGGGTGGTAGGGTGACACTATCCGCCAACCAACCAAAGGGGTTTGTACCTTGGTAAACTATGAGTTTTATAATGTTGGTCTCTTCTTATACCTTGTATTATATTCTATGTGAGCATGTTTTACTCAAGCATTGATCATACATGTCATATTGCTAATATGTTATATATTGCCTACTATTATGTATTTTGGTTATGATATCTATCCCTTGTTGCACTCTGGCCTACATACTTAGTACATTTAAACATACTAACATATATATGCTTACATAATGTCACCATGTAGGAACCGGAGCCCCACATGATCATCCTCCTTCGTATGGCTAGTATGATCTCTCTAAATCCAGTTGGTGAGTCCTCCAATCAGAGGACAATGCTTATGCTCCTATGATATGTATTATGACTCTCTTTCTTTGTTGTATATTGTGACTATGAGGGTGAGCGCAGTTGCTTGTCTTGTCCCCCGCTAAGTTCTATAATTAGAGGTGTAGTTGGACATATTATGTATAATGCTATAATCTTTGACTCTCTCTTGACTCTTCATGTTTATGATATGAAAGTTGTCCCTTAGCCCCATTTATCCCTATTTACTATTTCGTGTTGTATTTTATTGCTACTGTGTCTAAGGATGTGTAATGATATGTTATGTGGCTTGCTTGGGGTCACTTTTGGTTCCCCATGTGTCGTGTCACGTCTAGGCCCTAGGCTTGGGTTGTGACAATACCTATAGAAATTCTATTAAGGGTGTAAGCTACCACATTGGCCTTTCTAGGGTTGTACTTCACATTCATATCATAATCTTTTAGTAGATCTAACCACTTCCATTTCCTCAAATTATGATCATTTTAGGTGAACACATGTCAGAAACTCTAGTAGCCAGTGAAAATATCCACATGAACTCCATACAAGTAATGTTGCCAAATCTATAAGGAAATCACCACCACCGCAAGCTCGAGGTTATAGGTTAGGTAATTCTTCTCATTCACTTTCAACTGCTTTGAATCATAGGCAATCATTCTACCATTTTGGATTAACACACAACCCAACCCAATCCTCTATGCATCACAATACACGATGAACCCATCATTCCCCTCTAGCAATGTCAATATGGAGGCTGAAGTCAAGCAATCCTTCAAAGTTTGGAAACTCCACTCACATTCATCCATCCATACAAACATAGCCTTCTTTTGAGTTAGCTTTGTAAGTGGAGACAAAATACTGGAGAAGCCTTGCAGAAACCTTCTATAGTAATTGATCAAACCCAAGATACTGCTTATGTCTTTAGAAGTCAACGGCCTTAGCCAGTTTCTCGAAACCTTAATCTTCTTAGGATCAACTCTGATACCCTCTCAAAATACCATATCCCCAAGTAAGGCAACTCATCTATCCAAAACTCGCATTTATCAAACTTTGCATAGAGCTTTTGTTCTCTTAGGACTCACAATACTACCCTCAAGTGTTCCATGTAATCTTTCTCACCTATGGAGTAGATAGCGATGTTTTGAATAAACAACACATTGAACTTGTCGAGGTAATACATATTGTTGGTGTATTAGTGAGGCCAAACGACATCACCACAAACTCAAAGCGACCATACCTAGTTCGAAATGCCATCTTAGGGATGTCACTTTCTCTCACCTTTAATAGGTGATAACCGAATCTCAAATCAATTTTATAGAAATGAGTAGCCCCTTGAAATTTATGAAACAAATTGAAACGACCCCAAAAAGTGCCCAAAAATGTTCCTTGGAATGCCTAAAATTTTAAATTCCATACATCTCAAAATCCATGCATGATATCAAAAATCTGACTTCATATTCTTGTTTGGGGAGCAAAATTTGGGGGCAAAGGACCTAACCCCAATTTAAGAACAAAGATTAGAAATTTCATTTTTCATAATATTTCTTATCCAGAATCGATCCGCGATAGTCCCGCGAGGCACAGCTGTTGGGGACATGTATTAATTTTGCCTCCGTGATAGGTCCGCATTGCGGACCAGATACAGGCCTGTGTATTTTGTTGCCAATGAACTTTATCTCGGTCCAAGGCTTTTCGGTCTTGGGCCTAAGTGTTCCCAAACGTGTTTTTACCTATACTTAGTCATATTTCACTCTCATATCACCCTAAACATTCCCCAATAGTCACTTAAGAACTTTCCTATCATGACCCAAGCGCAGGGCCTAGACGTGACATGGTGCAATGGAGAACCCGAAAGGATCCCAAGCAAGCCTCATAAAGCATCATTATACGTCCTTGGTCATGGAAGCAATAAATGAAGCATTTAAGGGTTAAAGAATGGGGAAAATAGGGTAAGGTAAAAACATGCACAATATCATGGTCAAAAGACAAGAGTTAAACTTATATCATATATACTTAACATGTCCAACAAACACCTCTACTACATTGATAAGAGCGAGGGCCAAGAAAAAGTGACTGGGCTCACCTTCATTGTCAAATAAAGCACAAAAGAGAATCTCAATACATTTTAAGAGAGCATAGACTAGATCCCCGAAGTGGAGGACTCACCAACTAGCTTGAATAGCACCGAACAAGCCACGTGGAGGTGCATGATCAACTTTGGCACTAGTTCCTACATGGTGACATCATGTAGGCACAAAGTATGCGTTAGTACGTTTGAATGTACTAAGTATGTAGGATGCAATGCAACAATGAGTAGGCATCATAATTAAAATGCATAATATTAAGCAATAAATATTAATATAACAATATGGCATGTATGTTCAATGCTTAAATAAAACATGCTTACATAATTTATGCTCATATAGGATATCATATGTGAAGAAGAGACCAAGCCAGCTGTTCAAGGGATAAGCCCCTTGGTGGTTATGTGGTATAAATCCCTTACATGGTTGATGGTAATCACACCTTACCAAAACGGTGACAAAGTATATACCCCTCGCATGGCTGATGAGTGTAAACCCCCAATATGGTTACCCAAGTTTTATCCCCCAGAATCTTGTATGGTCTAATGTAATACTTTATACAGAGTATATCATATGCATAAGCTCATTTCATCATCATAACATATTTATATCATATCTTATGCTTTGGACCTTCATTTCCTCAAGAAACCCTAGCGGAATATTTTATCAAGAATTTTGTGGGTGTGTAATGAGGGTAAAAGACCATGCAATTTAGAGATGAAATCATGCAAGAAAATTCATTCTAAAATGATCAATCAACACCTTGAAACACCCCTAGACATTCACATCAAAACCCCTCATCAAATCCAACATTAGATCCAAGATTTGGAGCTCAAAACATAGCATAACAGTCACAACTTTGCATAGCTTTAACATAGTGTACAGTGAGTTTCATGATAGTCAAGACCCATATGTAAATCAATTTTAAATCATGCAATTTATGTGAAAGGAGTCTTGGGTATCATGTGTGAAAGGAATCCATGACAAAACTTGCATACCTTAGTTTGGAGATGAACTTGGTGAAGATTGGAGTTGGAGACTTGAAGCTTGAAGAAGAACCTTAGCTTGGGATGAGGGTTTCGGACTTGAGTTTGGGGAGTGAAAATGTGACTAAGTATTTGAGTGAGTATTTTCAAATGTTTAGGGTAGTATGAGGGTACAATATTACTAAGTGTAGCTGAAAATACATATGGTAGCTTTTAGGCCCAAGACTTAAAGTCTTGGACCGAAGCTGAAAAACAGTGTCCAATTTAACATTGTGGTGCGTCGCAAAGGCATCGCGAAAAGGCCACTAGAAATTGCACTTTGGAATTTCGTAATTCCTAAATCTTTTCTCTTAAATTAGGGTTAGACTCTTTTCCACTAATTTGGAGCCCTGAACAAGAATCAGAAGTCAGGTTTTTTGAAATTACAAACGAGTTTTGAGATATATGAAAATTAAAGTTTCGGTTATTTCGAGGCACATTTTTGGGCACTTTTTGGAGTCGCTAAATTAGTAATATTTTCAATCCCAACTTCAAGTCTCAAAATCCCCATGTAGAATAAAGGATTTACTTCAAGCTTCAAGCCTCCATTTTCAATCCTCATCAAGAGTTTCCTCAAAGCTAAGGTATGTCAGTTTTAGCCATTGGGTCCTTCCACCCATGGTTCCTTCATTTCCTTTTACTCAATTTGCATGATCTAAAAATTATTTTATAATTGGGTTACTAGTATGAACATGTCTATGAACTATGTTAAAGCTATATAAATTTGTGATTGTTTTGCTATGTTGTGAGCCATAAATCTTGAATCTATTGCAAGATTTGATGCGGGGTATTGATGTATGTTACTTGAGGGTATTAAAAGGTGTTGATTGATGGTTTTAAATGGATTTTCTTGCATAATTTCATCTCTATATTTTATGGTTTTATACTAGAATTACACGCCGTCTAAGTGTTTGATAAAATGTTCGCATGTGGTTTCTTGGGGAATTGAAGGTCCAAAGCATGAGATATGATATGATTGACATTATGATGATGAAATATTCTTATGTATATGATATAATCTATATAAATTATCGCATTAGACCACGTCTGATCCGGGGGGACCAAGAGCAGGGATAACCTTGTCGAGGGTTTTGTACCTTGATAACCGAGGTGGGGGTTTGTACTCGTCAACCATGTGAGGGGTTTGTACTTCATCACCTGGATGATGATGTGAAATTATCATCAACCATGCGATTGGTTTGTACCATACCACCAAGATGATAGGGTGAGACCATCACCAACCAACCAAGAGGTTTGTACTTTGGAAATCTAGCTTGGTCTCTTCTACACATATGATATCCTATATGAGCGAGTTACTTAAGCATTTTTTACTTATGCATTGTTCATACATGTCATATTGTTATATTATGCCTATTGCCTATTGTTATGCATTTTGACTATGATGCCTATTTTTTGTTGCATTGCATCCTACATACTAAGTACATTCAAATGTACTAATGTATACTCTTGCCTACATGATATCACCATGTAGGAACCAGTGCTCAAGTTGATCCTCCTCCTCCATATGGCTAGTTCGATACTACTCAAGCTAGTTGGTGAGTCCTCCACTTCGAGGACCTTAGTCTATGTTGTTCTTATAATTTATTGAGACACTCTTCTTTATATTTTACTTTACTATGAGGGTGAGCCTGATTGCTTTGTCTTGGCCCCCGCTCTTATCTAAGTATTCGAGCTGTTTGTTGGACATTTTATGTATATATGCTAACAGCCTTGACTCTATTGTTCTTGATGTCAATGATATGAAAGTTTTCCCTTAGCCCCGGTTGTCCCAATTTATTATCTCTTGATGCTTGTTTAATTGCTTTCACAACCAATGATATGTAAGATGTTCTAAGAGGCTTGCTTAGGGTCCCTTCAGTTTCCCCTAGCACTATGTCACGCTAGGCCCTAGGCTTGCATCATGACAAACTTGGTATCCGAGCAATAGGTTGATAGATCCATAAAGTCCAACACACCTCGTTGATTAGAGTCCTATTCATTATTGTGAAACGTGCCATGACTATGAATAGGAGGCTATGAGATGTTTTAGGAAATGTTTCCCTTCTTCATGTTCTAAGTCATGTTATAGAGTTGTGGTAAGTTTTTCCCCCTACCGATTGTTCTTTGCTATGCTAGATCATGCCAAGCGCTAGAGGAAGAATGGCCCAAACTCCCGAGGAACAACCTACCAATGGTGAGCTCCATGATGCTCTCACTATGCTTGCCCAAGTTGTGGCCAACCAAGTCAATCAAGGGGCCCCAGCCCCTCATGCTACTACCTCGAGAGCTAAGGTAAGGGACTTCATAAGGATCAATACTCCAGCGTTCTATAGGTCAAAGGTGGATAAAGATCCACAAAAGTTCATTGATGAGGTCTCTAAGATTTTGAATATCATGGGTGTTGTGCTGAATAAAAAGGCAGAATTGGTGGCATACCAACTCAAAGGGGCAGTAAAAATATGGTATGATCAATGGAAGGGTGAGAAGGGAATTGGTAATGTGGTGCTCTGGGAGGAGTTCAAATTGGCTTTCCTTAATCGATTTTACCTCTTGAGCTTAGGGAAGCTAAGTTGGTGGAGTTCATT
>JAOTQR010148475.1:0-19549 GCA_025774065.1 Solanum ossicruentum
GTGACTTTCCATATAAACAACACACACACACACTAGATAGGCAATAACATAATAGGTTTTGAGACAATCTTTTTAAGAGTTAAATTTTGTGTAACACAAGTAAAAAAATTAGACTAAACCTAGTAAATATCACCATATTAATATAGTAGAACATGGCATGTCTATAGTAGACAGTAAAACATGGCATTTCTATAGTAGATTGTAAAATAGATAATCATTCAATACAAACCAATCCAGGTACACCATTATGTTATAGTATGAGCATAAAACACACCTAAATTCATTATTTCCTTATAAGTAAGAATTGTAGTTTTCAACTTGGCAGACAATCTTTATAGGATGAATACCTGCAAAAGGTAGGAAAATATCAATCAATTAAAGTATTGAAATGGTGGCAAACTACTAATACATTGTAACTCGCATGCACAATATTAATTTTTCAACAAGAGATTAAACAATGTTGTATGAATTGCACACACCCACTAGAAAATACAATGGACAAAATCAATAAGAATAATGTTCATTCAAATAATCGAGTTCTATAAAGTGAGGACGAAGACGAAGAATAAGACGATGAAGGAGGAGAAGGAGAAGAAGGAGAAGGAGAAGGAGGAGGAGGAGGAGAAGAAGGAGAAGGAGAAGAAGAAGAAGGAGAAGAAGAAGAAAAAGAAGAAGAATTATTCTTACTAGAAAACCCCAACAAAACAAAGATGGAGAAGAAGAAGAAGGAGGAGGTGGAGGAGGGGGAGGAGAAGGAGGAGAAAAGAAGAAGAAGAAGAAGGAAAAGAAGAAGAAGAAGAATTCTTACTAGAAAATCCCAACAAAACAAAGATGGAGAAGAAGAAGAAGGAGAAGAAGAAGAAGAAGAAGAAGAAGAAGAAGAAGAAGAAGAAGAAGAAGAAGAAGAAGAAGAAGAAGAAGAAGAAGGAAAAGAAGAAGAAGGACAAGAAGAACGAAAAGAATAGGAGGAGGAGGAGGAGGAGAATTCTTACTAGAAAACTCCAACAAAACAAAGATGGAGATCCACCGCCACGACTAGTACTAGTGTTTTCACAAAAGAAATTATAGAGTAGATAAAGATGTATGCTTACCAAGGAATTTTGATGACATTCTTACTGAAAATCCCCAAGTTGGAGGTTGACCTCTGAATTGATAGTCGGTGCTGGTGCTGGTGCAGGTGTTGCGGCCGAAGCTTCGTTACGGTTTCTCAAGCAGCGGTTCAACCACCACCACACAAAGCTTAAAACAGCTGCAGCACCAATCCCAACTTTGAGATCAATATTAATAGTAATGTGTACCATTTTGATAATTCAGAAGCTGAGGACAGGTACACGATAGTTGTGTTTTAGTATGTACATTAAAAAGCATTCCTCCTCATCTACAAGCAAAACGAACGCAAGATATTCAATAAATTGTGTTGGGGCCCGCTACTCTACAAGCTTGACTAAACTGCTTTTATTTAAAGCCTCTACCAACAAATATTATAAACTATGAAAACATAAATAATTATGAAGATGCAATAATACTTGAATTATATAATAATAAATAGTTTTAAGGTGCAAATTAACATTATAAACAATTCATAATATCACCATCATCTTTGATTTTCTTTAATTAATACCTTTTAAAGTTATGTGTGAGTAATACATAATTAACAATTTATAACTCAATTATCGATTTCAAATTGCCATTGGAATAAAAAATACAACATGTTAGAATTGGTCAACAATGCAAACAACAACAACAACAATATTACCACCAATGCCTCAAAGGCTCCTGCCCGTTGCGGGGTAAGGGGAGATCCGATGTACGCAATCTGACCCCTATGTTTAAAAACATAGCGCGACTATTTTCTAATGACCCATGATGACCGTCGAAAGTTGCATTGACTAACTGCTACTTCACAATTAAAAGAAACGCAGACAGTTTAAAGAGTCATTTTGCTTATTCCATCATACCCCAAAACCAAAAAATAGTGAATCTTTGGCTCCATCCAAGATTGATGGAAAACAACAATGCAAACAACATATTAATAAAATTCAAAATTCTTCTTTATTTTCTTTAATTTCACACTAAATCAAAATCATACAAATAAAACAAAATAAAAAAATAATATTAATGAGATTTTTAAAATTATGTGCTAATTAAATAATATAAGCGCATAAATTATATCATAAACCTAGAATATCATCTATAAAATATTATCATATGAAATACAAACAAAATAAATTATGATCATAAACATTGACCTATCTACTTTTGGGATTTGTCCTCAACTTCCCTTTCCATTTTGACACCCTAATAGATAATGATAATTAGCTAATTGATAATATATATTTTTATATATAATCATAATTACGATAAAATTATGTTTCTTTGACTGTGTTGATAGCTCGTTGTTGGCCGAGATCATAGGGGTGTGTTAGGCTTTTATTTGGCTACACGAAAGATTAAGGAGAGGGAAGTTGATTGTGAGAACTGATAATCTATTTGTGAAGCAAAAATTAGAAGAAAATTTGGCAAATTACTCTTTTTTTATTCTTTAATTTTTTATTATAAATCTCTTATTAAAGAGTTACTTGTTTTCCTTTGTCGACTATTAAAAAATCAATGAATTAGGTCACTCATTATTTTGTTGAAACATTTATTTCTATTTATAATTTGATAGAATTATATACTAAATATATATTATGAGACACTAAAAAGCTAAATGTAATCTTACTATACATAAAATATACACTAACAATATATGCCTATATAACGAATGACTATTTTTTTTATAATCATTTTGATCGAAAAATTATCCACAATAATTATCCCTTTCTTTTTTTTTTTTTCTATTTTATGCCACAATCATCAGGGGTCATTAAGAGAATTTGCCTCTTGCAACAAAAAGTGGATGCTGCTAGAAGACATTGTTCGGCCAATAAACAAACATTGAATATTTTTTTATGTAATTAAATTCGTATTGGTAAAAAAAAATTCAGTGTTTGTTTATTGGCCAAACAATGTCTTCTAGCAGCATCGGCATAAAATAGAAAAAAAAAGGGATAATTACCGTGGATGATTTTTCGGTCAAAATGATTATAAAAAAATAATCATTTGTTATATAGACATACATTGTTAGGGTATATTTTATATATAGTAAGACTGTATTCAGTTTTTTAGTGTCTCATAATATTTATTTAGTGTATAACACATGTATAAGTAATCAATATTATATAGTCAATGTATATTTTTTATGTCTTTCGACTTTCAATGTATATTGTTCAAACTTGACTATAGTTACAAAATATAATTCAATAAACTATAGCTATAGAGCATAATAAGAGTTTATATTATTTTCATTTATGAAATTTATGCAACAATTTGAGGAAAAACAATGCTTATCAACCCCTTCTTACTAAATTAATACACAATTTCTTACGTATGAGTTTGACCACACATGCATGCATCAATCCAAACACGTCACACTTATAACTATATGCTTAATCAATTAATCCAAACAAACTCTTATTTTAAATGTATAATCAATTAAATGTATAATCAATTAATCCAAACAAACTCTTAATCAATTAAATATATGATTTTTACTTATTTGAGAGTCTTGAAGTTTATTAAACATCCTCGATGTCAACGGAAGAGTTTATAGCTGCTGATAGTGGTGATGGTGGAGGAGCTTCGGCGTTATCCGGCAGCGACGTAGGCAGCACCACCATGCTAAGCTTAGAACAGTAAAAACAAAGGCAAGTTTGAGAGCTACATTAATAGTAACGTGGAAGATCAATTCCATGATTTATAGTGTAAAATGTTTAGGTGTTTTTAAAAAATGGAGAAATAAACTTGAAATTAATAAGATGTAAAGATTTTAAAAGGGATCAGAGGGTGGCTAAAAAGTGTTTTTGATATGAGAAATGATCAAGCTATTTATACAGAAATAAAATGTACTACTATATATTAATAAAATTAATATAAAATGATTTTTATTAAAAAGATACAAAAAGGGGTACACAAAGTAACACCATTGACATATGACGTTTTTTTATATTATTTAATTTCTTCATATGTCATGTCATTTTTTGCCTTTGGTTGGTTATTGTTTTTATTTCTCCCGTCTTCATTATAGAAATACCATCTTTCATTATCTCATATAGTTTAATAGGACTTTACTCAAGAAAGTTTCAAACTATAAAAAGGAACTCAATAATTCTTTATGTTCTTGTCAAGGACGGTGTGGGCTAAACTTTTACGTATATATTTTTGGATATCTCCTAAAAGGTCTCATGGGTTGAATCAAAATCATCGCTATGAATACTTATGGCTGTGTCAGTTGTTTGCCTATTCCTTGTATAATTTTGGATTAATTTTTTCGTTATGAATGGCTAATATATTATTTTAAAAATTTTAATTATATAAAAAAATTTAAGAGAGAACGTTATAAGAAGAAGAACAAAACTATTTGTTTTTTTTTGGTAATAAGGATGAAACTTATTTAATTACATTAATTATGATAGTCCAGCCCTTTCTTTCTTACGTGCGTTCTCATTAAAAAGAATGTACAAGTATATCAAACAACATCTAATAAGAAGAATTTTGATTAATATTTTAAGATGTATTTTTTTAAAATTATATTAATATAAAAAAATTTATAATTTATAGTTCTTTTTAATTGCCGCAATATAAATTATTTTTTCAGTTGCCAATAGGGTCATTGCATATTCATTGCCGAGAAAACCATTCATTTTTCAAGTTGCCAAAAGGACCATTGCATATTCATTGTCGAGAAGACCCTAGGAGGGGTAGGGATAAATAGGATCCTCAAAAATGATGATCTAATATTCATGCTTAAAATAGGATAAAACTTTGATTTTTGTCCTTAGACTTAATTAAGTCATACGAGCTAAATGACACTTTTGTCTTCCTAAATAAAGCCTAGTATATCAAGCCAATTCAGGTTCCATATCAAGCTAATTTTAAATGTGTTGAGATGGTTTGAATTGAGATGGATTGAACTAATAATTGAACGAATTATTCAACTGATTGGGAAGATTGAATTTAGTTTTGCCACCTGTAATTTGCCAAAGGTCAGTTGCTTCTTTTTTTTTCTCATTAAATATAAAACAAACGTGTAAACTAAATGAACTTCGCTACTAAGCACAATAAATAATATTCCCTCCGTTGTATTAAACTTTATTTTAAAGGTAAACGATACAAACTTTTATAATATAACAACTTAAAAAGCACGAAGGAGGTTGCAAATCTTTCACTTGTCACGCAGATATCCCCAGCTACATGGATACTTCATTCTCCCGGCCTGAACAGAAAAAAATAGGGTAAAAGAGAAAAGTCATTATAGCTTTCAAAAATAAATTTCATGATCATGTTTCAGCAATAATTTTTATTTTTCTGTTACTACCGTGTTTCAGCTGTTTTTTTTTCATCAAATACAAGACAAACACATATAATTAAATGGAATTTGTTGGAATCGTTAGAACAAATAATATTCTTTCCGTCTAATTTTACTAGATTATAGAGTAGATGAAGATGTATGCTTACCAAGGAATTTTGATGACATTCTTACTGAAAATCCCCAAGCTGGAGGCTGACCTCTGGATTGTTAGCCGGCGCTGGTGCTGGTGCTGGTGCTGATGCTGGTGCTGGTGCTGGTGCTGGTGCTTCATTACGGTTTCTCAAGCAACGGTGCAACCAATACCCCGCAAAGCTTAAAATAGCTGCACCAATCCCAACTTTGAGATCAATATTAATAATAATTTGTACCATTTTGATAATTCGGTAGCTAACAAGGAAAATAAATGTAGGGAGAAAAAAGAGTAGGAATGGAAAAGGGGAAGCAGGTGGAAGGATAGAAGGTGATGGTATTTTTATGCATGCACTCAACTATTTTATTACATATATTTTATTACATGCCCCTTCTCTTCCCTTCCCCCTCTCCTTCATTTTCCCCTCTATCATATCTAGTTTTTTCTACTGATAGATTTTGTGTTGAGGGTTTTGGGAAACAGTCTCTCTACTTCTATGAGGTAACGGTAAGGTCTGCGTACAATCTACCTTCCCCAGACCCCATTTGTAGGATTTCACTGGGTATGTTGTTGTTGTTTATTTTATTACATGGAAAAGGTGAGGCAGATGGATGAAGTATTGATAGTGATTGTTTGCCCCTCACACCATAAATTAAAAACATCTTGAATAATTCCCATTTTTTTTAAGGAGCTGCTGTGCTGCACACTTTTCTGGCCGTTACACTCTCTCTCTCTTTTCCGGCAAGGGTTCGCGACACTCCTTGCCGGAAAACTCTTGGCCGTCTTCACCGGCGAACCCTTGCCGGAAAACTCTCTCTCTTTTCCGGCGGTTCGTCGACCTGAGACAATTTTGAAGTTTTGAGGCTGTGTGGGTGAGGGTCCCAACGTTGGAAGTTTGACAGACTTTTCGTCTAACAAATTAAATAGCAATTTCTGCTTATAAAGACATCTTTTGGAGCCTGTTTTTTTCTTTTTAACTTTTTTAAAAATTATTTTTTTCCTTAACTAAATATTAATCTCTTTATTATATTTTATGTGACATACATGATCGATTGAAAATTCTACAACAATTTAACGATTACGTCACTAAAATCTAGATGGTTATATCTAGGAAGGGGTAATATTTGGCAGATGCATTTGGTGGGAGCTCAAATTAATTAGTTGATTTAACAAAAAGAAAAAAAGCTTGAGTTATTTTATATTTGAGAATTTCAAAAAAATATATTATAAATTATAGTAATAATTAGCAACTTAAAATATTTAAAAGTTGTATTAAAATTTTATTCGCTGATATCGTATAATTGAGATAGAGTGCTCCTGCTTCATTCGTTTAAAAAAGAATGATCTTCTTTCTTTTTTGATCTGTTTTAAAAAAATGAATCATTTCTTTTTTGGCAAAACTTTAACTTTTTGTGTGGTATGTTTTGAGGCCACCACATCAAAGAGCAGATTGATACATTTAACATAACTTTAATTTAGTACCATAAAATTGAAATATCTTCTTTATTTCCTGAACTTTGTGTGATGTTATGCCGAAAAATGACCGACTTTAAAGAAAAATTGAAAATTGTTCGAAAATCGAGAATCAATCTAAACTTAATTAATTTAAGCAAAATTAATTCTCGAGATTCGAAAAGACACAGAGTCGCCACCTAATTTTACGGATAATTAGGAAACCAATAAATATTTTAAAGGATCTAACGGAAAAATCTTTTAAAAATCCAAAGTTCAGGTTCGAGTTCACATTTCCACTTCGAAAAGGTTTTAAGCACTCGAAATGTCCGCTAAATGCGGTTATCCGGCGATTAGGTGATTTGACTAACTTTGTTTGACTTGAAAAATGTTGACTAATTTGAAAATTAATTAAACTTGAAAATTTGGACTCAACTTGAAAAAGATTTAACTAAACTTGAACTAAAAGTATTTGACTCAATTTAAAAGATTTGACTAAAATAATAGCATCACATTTTTATTTATTTATTTATTTTAATTCTCTTTTCATTGTTTATTTATTTATTTTTTTTAATGTAAAACACTTTTTCAAAATAATTTTAAAAAAAGGAAAAATTAAACAAAACAACATAAATGGTTTTGACATCATTGGGGAATCTAATTGGATTGAAACCAATAGAATAAATGTTAGCATCCAAAGTACAAATATAAATACAATAAAAATAAAGAGGAAAGAAAAAGAGTTGATGCAATCCTTATCCTATTTATTTGTATTGCAACTTTGCTTGACAATTTCTTTCCCCTATGAATTGGGCTGACTCAACGAAGAGATAGTGTGGGCCTCCATAGCCCAAGGAATGCAGAACGGGAAGTCCAAATATGCTCGAGACATTGTTCATGCAAAGAAAAAATAAAATTAAAGATTAGCAAAAGACTCAAGACACAGGCTACAGAATCAATAAAGCATGTACCAGGTCGTTCACAATCAAAGAACCTTAATTCCCCAAACAGAGTGTTGCGGAAACCAAACTAAAGACTTCGAAAGGATACCAGATAGATCTGATTACAAGAACCAAATTGACATTATTTCAAGGACTCAGAAACATTAGTAAACTGTTGTCCAACACCAAATTCAACTATAGTATACAGGAACAACTTTTCAAGGACAAGAAGCCAGCATCATTTACATTATATCATGTCAAATCCTATTCAGCAAACACACATAGTTGCAAAGGGGAACTTTAGTCAATATGGGAAGAGAAACAATGAGATCAAACAACAGTTCCACATCTTTGACAAAGCAGCTGAAAACTATCTTTTAACAAGCAAACCACCCAACTATGTAATTAAGCAGGATAGCAACACATGAAACAAACAATCATAAGTTTCGGGGGCTAGATGAGTATTAATAGAGTGATCATATCTTCAGGATACACAACCACATTAAGACAGAACAAGAAAGAGACAAAGGAACAGGAGCATGCTTTGATATTTTCAAACATTTCAAAAGAGATAGAGGCAATTGTGATCCAAAGATTTCATACCATAGGAAAGATTCAGCAGAAAACAGAAGGAAGCATACTTAAAGACATCTAAACTGACTCTATTCAGAAAGAATAATCCAGCAGTATCATGAAGAACAAACAACATCATCACACAGACTAACAACATCATCACACAGACTAACAAGTTGAAAGCTTGATCATTTATAGCAAGTATCTGAAAGCAAAACCATCTTAACGCCAATTTGATTTCTTACAACTTTGCCAATGGGTCAAAATTTCAATAATGACATCACAGACACAGCTCCAGCTTCATGACCAAACGACAGTACCACAACATCAACTTCATCATCACACGGGATTTTCAGTCAAATAAACTAAACAAGCGGAAACCAACAGCAGCTAACCATATCCTCCAGTTCGAACAAGACAGTTTAAGTAAGAATTCAACTAATACACAAAATAATTTCGCAACACATTCAACAATCAGATTCAACCACAATCTCTGAAATTCGACATGATGGGAGGATAGAGTATTACCTTTTTGAGGCCAGCGAACTGAGACGACGAGCTTATCGATGAATTTCAACACCCACAGACCTCACTGGAATCCCTGGTTCTGGCTTTCTAAATCGATCGATAGATTTCGACAAAGAGCTTTCGGATTAAACACGATTGTGAGATTTCAAAAGGAATGATGATGACCGACTTTGCCTGAGATTGGAATCCTCTTTTTCCCCCCTTTCTGATTCTCTTTTTGAATTCCAGAAATCCCCCCAAAATCAGATTTTTGAATTTTTTCCTCTCGATGGCTCAAACTATGCTAGGAATTTCTCTGCCAGGAATTTAACTTCCAAAAATCCCCTTTTCATGGCAAAGAAGAAAGATTATATAGGTAGAAAATAGGGTAACAGATCGATTTCAACAAGAGAGCTTGGGTTTGGGGTCTGTCAGGCACGCGGGGGACAAACGATAATGAGGGATGGGTTAGCGGACTTGTCAGGCGTGACAGAGGAGTGGTGCGATCTGGAGTGAACGTAACGTGGGAGTTCGTTTTTTTTATTTTATTTTGGGGTTTCTGCGTTTGGAGGATGAAGGAGAGGAAGGTCGAGAAAGGGTTGAGGAAGAGGAAGGGAACGGGAGTCGCGGCGCCGCTTGACGGAAGAGGGTTCGGCGCCGCTGGTCTTCTGGTTCTTCTGGTTTTGGCTTTTCTCTGGTTTTTTGGGGAATAAACGATTGGGGGCGCGTGGCCCCCATGTGCTAATTTTTTTTTTTTACAATTTTAACTTAAAAATGATAAAAAAAAATGCATATTTTTTCAAAATAATTATTTCAAAAATTGTCCAAGGTTTGACAACTGATTTGTGAAAAGGCCGGACAAAATTGGGTGTCAACATGTGAAATCAAACCAAATCTTTTTTTAAACAGTGAGGGTATATTATTTGAAAATGAGGTAAAAAGTAACACAAATCATATTAATTAACAACTTAATAATTTAAAAAATGTATAAAAAAATTTTACTCCTAAAACTCTATCAATTGCCACATAATTAGGATAAAGGGAGTAATATATATTATTTAAAAATTACGTAAACACGTAAATATTCTTACTTACCTTTACCCTCAAGGTGTAGTGCTTCTCCAAGAACCATAAAAGTCTCCTTGTGGCTGTTTTACAAGGTTAAGAAGTGTAGAGGGAAAGCCTTAAGAAAATCTAATTTTTTTCCACAAGTTGAAGTGGCTTAAAGGTGTTGGTTGTAAGCCCTTTTAAAGAGACAATTTTGGCCAACTTTTTCTTGAATATTTAGCCTTATTTTATCAAGTTAGTAATGTACCATTTTGTCACTTTCACTTGGGCCTTAATGAGTTGCAAATTGATGGACCTTTGCTGTCTCTTTAATTAGTTGGGCCTAAATCATCAAATATTTTATACTGATTGAATTTCTTTTTTTACAAAAGGAAATGTGATAATGAGAGAGTATTTATGTCATTTACTATATGAATTCTATTAATAATATGAAATATTAAATACTTTTAGAACTTCAAAAATAAAATTGTCCTTTTGCGAAAAACTAAAGGAGAATAATTTTTGGAAAATTTAAAAAATTGTAAGTCATTTTTAGTGACAATCTTCAAAATTATATATATTTTATCGCTTGGCTCAATATAATTTGAATTGGACTCAATCTCAACTCATTCAGGCCGTAACCCATTTTGAGAGAATCATCAATTGAGTCCAATTTAATATCCAATTTCAACCTGTGTATTCTATCTATCTTATATTTTTCAATGATTTATCTATCTATGTGTAACTTTTATTTTTATTTTTTAATTGAAATTCCAATTGTGGTTATAAAAAGTAATAATAATATGTTAAAATTACTGAGAATGAGCTGATCAAATTGGATGGGTCTAAGACTCAACCCAAATTTTAGCTCATTTGAGCTCAATCTCTATTTGAACTCATTTTAACATTTTCAATTTCAATCCAAACCCGCCCATTTGACACCCCGAATTTGAATATGCACATCATTAAAGTTTCTTTCTCCTCAAGTTTATTAATATTTCAATCCAAACCCGCCCATTTGACACCCCTAATTTGAATATACACATCATTAAAGTTTCTTTCTCCTCAAGTTTATTAATATTTCAACCCAAACCTGCATTTCTGGCAAAACCTCGGTCATTACAGGTCTGGGAGAGTTTCATACATGTTAAGGGGATTGTTTAGGAGGACCAGAATGTTGAAATTACAGATGGAAAACAAGGATAAAATTAAGTATATACACGGATATACAGAATATATACAATGATTATATATAGGGATAGAAGTGGGCCAAAAGCCCAAACTCATTTCTTTTCACATTGTGGTATTTATTTGTTTGTATTTATGTGAATACTAACATATATTTACTTATTTAATCTAATTAAATCCCCAAAGACAAATTATTTATTGTTGTTGGTATTATTATTATTACATAGTTTAGTCATTTTGACAAATTTAGCCCACTTTTATTTAAAAAGGTCAAGTTATCAAATTCTTTTCAAAAATAGCAATTTCACTTTTAATCATTTTTAAGTTGAATCATAATATATCTGTCCCATATTATAAGAAAATCTTTCTACAAGAGATTAACGCATATTTTAAGGGCATTTAGTAAATTAGGATAGAATTAGTTAATTTTTTCCTAGTTTACACTTTACCGTCACCATTAATTCGTGTATTAATAATTTTTTGTAACTTAATTTAATATACATTGATATAAATGAAAGGTAAATGGTAAAGTCCACTAATGCATTAATGATTTTTTAATAATCATGTGAAATGGAAAGTACCCTTATAATATGGACAAATTTCTTAATTATTTAAAGGATTTAGGTTATTTATTTTTCCTTTGAAAAAATTCTGTTTTTCATGTCTTTTTCTAGATTTCTCGCAAATTTTTGCCCATTAAATATTTTGCACTTATTTTCTTGAAAATGAATTCGAATATTTCATTACTTAGTCATTTTTTTAGAAGTTTAAATTATCATTTATTAGTTTTTCAAAGTTATCAATTTTGATTAAATTCTTTGTTAACTTATTTAAACTACTTAAATTAGCTTTTACTTGAATGTTAGCGATCATTTCAAGTGATTAATATCTTCTCAAAGTGAAAATTATGCCTTTTTTCAAAAAATTGTGATTTTTTCTATAAAATGTAACTTTTTAAAAAAAATTATGACTTTTTTGATAAGACACAATAAACACGTATTCATACTACTCTTTTCTTGGTTGTAAATAAAGGAGCTCCTCTTATATTTTGTAACTACAACTTTTTTTTTGTTAATTTTCTAATTAGAATTTAGGTATTCTTGTGTTTATTCATGATTTAATTTGATTGTGCATCAACTTTTGTTTTTAGGGAAACCTTTGTGAGAGACTTTCACGATATTTTTTCTCAATTATTCTTTATGTTATGAATCAACATTTTGATAGGCCTGCTGATTAATCTTAGATATATCATAAATATATGATTAATATGCATGACCAACACACATATCGATAAATACATGATTATATATTCACGTAATTTATATAAACGTTGTGCGCGATTACACAAAAATTGTGCGCAAATCAAATTATATATCAAAATATACAAACATTGTGTGTGGATCAAATTGTATACTGAAATATACAAATGTTGTGCGTGAATCAAATTGTATACTGAAATATACAAATGTTGTGTGAGATTGTACAAACATTCTGCGCGAATTGTATAGCAAAATATACAAATGCTATATACAAATTATATAATAAAATACAAATGTTATACAAAAACTTCTGAATGTGTCTTGGTAAAATATTAAGTTTCATGTCAAAACTTAAGACTATAGCCCCTGCCTTTTCCCTCATAATTACCTTTGTACACTGAATATTGAGTATTATTATGGTATTTTATATGTTCGATTACAGGGTTTGTTAGCTTTTCTACAGTTAGTTTATTTCGCAGATTATTAATTTTTTTCATCTCTTTTATTGCATGTGACATGATCCGAGTCCATTTTGGATCCTACTTTGGATTTCAATGGGCCATGAAGGCCCAATTCCATTCCGTTGGATCAACCTCCTTTAGTTCGCAGGACAGGAAGCAGATATAGGGTCATAGAAGCTGAAATACAAGTTTGGAGGCATAAAATCAGCGTATATACCTTAACATACACTAATATGCCGAAGATATACATTTAGTGTATATCATAGGATATGGGCCACAAGCCCATTTAGCAGGAGCAGGAGCAGGGGAGAACCAAGATGCCTTGTGGGCCGAATTTCCAGGAAAATAGCTTGCTGAAACGTTGTATATATACTGGCATACCGTGTATATACAATACTGATATACAGAAGTAGAAGAGGCCAAGAGGCCCAATCTTCAACAGCCCTCCCTTTTGGAGAATATGGGCCAAGCAGGCCCAAGTTTCTTTTTCATTTAGCATAAGGACAGGGGTTGAAAATTGGGCCTGCCGAGCCCAATGAATATTTAATTGCTTTCTTGAGTTCATTCTTTGGTTTATGATATTTGTTTTATTATTTGATTTTAACTCTAAGGTATTTGTATTACTATCTGTGATTAATCTAATTAATTTTCTTGACATGTTTGCCATTTATGTTAATTTCTTCTTTTGATCTTTTTTTGATGTTAGACTTGCTTTCTATAAAATTAGACTTTAGTGGTATCTCTTAAGAAAAGGTCAAGTATTTAGTTAATTTCTTTTTTAAAATTAGCCTATTTTCAAATTTAGTCTTTTTTTGGACTTAGTTAAAATTTTCGAACTTAGTCAACTTTGTAGACTTAGCCAACTTTGCAGAGATAGTCATACTTTCAAATCTAGTTTATTTATTTCAAGTTTAGTCAAGTTCTTTCAGATTTAGTCAAATTCTTTCAAGGATAACATATAAAAAATGACCCTTAACTTGGCAAAACTTTTTAAGTTGGAACTTAAACTTTCATAGTGCACAAATATGACTCTTAACTTGCAATTCCTGAACAAGTAGGCTCAGTGTGCTGACATGGCACAATGAGTGCATTACATTCGCGGGGGGCGCGTGAACAGTTTTTTTTTGAACATTTCAACCAAAAAATAGGTAATTTGACCCTTTTACCCCTACCACATTTCTCTATATGTATACTATTTATTTTCAAATTAACATACACTTTCTTCTTCTTATTCTTATTAAAAATACACAGGCATTTGTCTTTCCATTATTTTTACACATTTTTTACCTTTTTTGATAAATAATGGATTCAAATATTTTTTGTTATTGTGGAAAAAAAGCAAAAAATGATGATTTCTTGGGTCCGAGTTGGAGTAAAAAGAAATTTTATTTTTTTGTAAGAGGGATGAGAGTCCAAATTGGAGTAAAAAAAATTAAATTTACAAAATTTAAATTTTTTGTACGATAATTTTTAAATCTTTTATTTTTTTAGTAATTTATGTAAAAAAAATTTAAGTTTTTTAAAAAACTTGTAATTTTTTGTAATTTATGTAAAAAAATAAATTTTTAAAAATTATTTTACAAAAAATTTCTGTAATTTATATAAAAAAAATTAATTTTTATTTTTTTAAAAAGTTTTTTGTAAAAATTATTTTATTATTTAAAGAATGACACATGTAAATTAGGGGTGTGATGTGTACAACTTTTGCTTACGTGGACACACATGGCATCATAACATTGGACGAAAAAACACGTCAGCTCAACTGCACTCACGCGACACGTCAGCGACTGGTCTGTGACTACTTGTTTCAGGAATTGCCAAGTTGAAGGTAATATTTGTACACTATGAAAGTTTAAGTTCCAACTTAAAAAGTTTTGCCAAGTTAAGGGTTATTTTTATCTGTTATGCCTTCTTTCAAGTTTAACAACTTCTTTCAAAAGTAATCATTTCTTTCAAGTTTAGTCAAACCTTTCAAATTTAGTCAACATTTTTAAATTTAGTCAATTCTTTCAAATTTAGCCAATTCTTATCAAAATTAGTCAATTTTAAGCTAGTCAACTTTTTCAAAATCAATCAAATCGTTAAAAAGTTAGTCAATTTTCTAATAATCGGTCAACCACATGTTAGCGGTCATTTTGAGTGATTAAGTACTTCTCAAAGTGGAAATTGAACCCGAACCCTTCCTTTGATATTTTTAAAAAGATATTTTCTATTAGATCTTTTAAAATATTTTATTGATTGCCTAATTTTCTTTAAAATTAGGTGGCGACTCTTCCAAGTTTCAGAATTTTAGTTTATACTTAAATTAATTAAATATTAAATTAAATTTTCTAAAAAATATCAAAAGTCTATTTTTCGAATTAACACGTATTCAATTCGAAATGAACTAAAACACAGAGCATACAACATAAAATGTGATGGAGAGAGAGAGTAATACTCACTAATGAGATGCAAGTTAAAATTATATGACTTTTCATAAATGTTTGTTTGAATTTATCGACGTGCTATAAATAAACTAATGGAATTATCCACTTTGTAATTTAAACTATGAATATGATCATAAATTATTGCTTCACGAGGAGGTTTTATCGATTGAGTCTTGAAAGAGTATTGTGTTAGTATTAGTACATATGCTGTATGTATCAAATTAAATTTTCTATTTCATCTTTCTATTACACCGTACAATAATCAATATTAATAGTCATTCACGTAAATTTAAATTTTATTTATTCTATGTCTTATTTTAACAATTTTGCTATCATTTTATCAAAAAGTATATGAAATGGCTAGATATTCATGCGGAATGCATTTGTCGTGAAATTAGTGTAATATTGAAATATACAAACATTGTGTGCTAATTAAATTGTATACAAATGTTGTCCACGAATTATATAGTAAAATAAACAAATATTATATAAAAACTGCAATACAAATGTTGTGCGAATTACACAAATGCTACTATAACTAAGGAGATATAAATAGGCGCAAACTCTGACATCGCCACAAAAAACTTGACTATAGTTACGAAATGTAATTAAACAAACTGTAGCTATAGAACATAATAAAAGTTTATATGTTTGTCATTTATGAAATTTATGCAACAATTTGAGGGGAAACAAATGCTTGTGAACCCCTTCTTACTAAATTAATACGCAATTTCTCATGTATGAGTTTGACCACACATGCATGCATCAATCCAAACACATCACACTTATAATTATATGCTTATATCAACTAAAACAAAGGCAAGTTTGACGTTTCTTATATTATTTCATTTCTTCATGCATACTTCATGTGTTGCCATTCCAATAGTGTTTTGTTGTGAGTCAACCTAAATTGAATTGTTTCACATCTACTAGTGTCACCAAACGAAAATAGAGTCTTAAAGAATAAAATAAAATCTCCCAGCTTTAATTCCATGCAATCAATGGTGTACTAATTTTAAAAATAAATAGGATAATTAAACTAAGTAATTAACAATATATATTTTTATATATAAATAGGTAATTAGTCTGTTCTTTGCGCAGTCACAAGTAATCTAATTATCTTTATAAATCTTAATATTAAAACTAATAAAATATTCTAAAATTAGTAGGTTCTTTTTGTATGAAAAATCTAGCATTACCAATTTATCTCTAGAACTTCTAGTAATACTGTCAAAGTCCTAATTATCTTCAATAAAGTTGTGACTTTTTCAAAGAGTTGTATTTTTTTCTAAGGATTATTACTTCTCCGAATGGTTGTGAGTTTTTTGAAGGTTGTAATTTTTTCGAAAAGTTATGACTGTTTCGAAGGGTTGTGGCTTTTTTGAAAGGTTATGACTTTTTCAAAGGGTTTTTACTTTTGCGAATGTGTCACGACCTTTTGTATTTTGATCCAATCGAGGACTTCCGACTCCAATTTAATTATACCCACCATATTCACTTAATACTCTAATCAAACATCGGAAATATACTTACGTTTAAATTACTCGACGCCCATGACAAAATTTCCCAATTCTATAGTTATCCTTAATTTAAAGAATTATGGGGTCTAACAGAATGGTTATGATTTTTTCAAATGGTTGAGATAGATTAAAGTACAATTTAAAAAAAAACAGTGGTTTTTTTAGGTTTGTTAAAAGCATTCGATATATGGTGTTGTTGATAGGTTCAATTGAATCAATAATTTTTATTTTAATTTTAACGTTATAGTAAAAAAATTATTGAATATATATACTTATTAATTTAAGATTTAATAATTAAAAAAAGTTAAAATTTAGAATTCAATGTACTTCAAACTGCCAATTAAATTAAATTGTTGAACACGGATAAGACAAACAAAAATAATATACATATTCTAGAAAGGATCTTGAGAGTCTACAAATTCCAAAACTAGATAGGTACAGAGTATTTTTGTTTCATTAAAGTACAAGACAAACACATAATTAAATATTATTAAATGCATTTTGTTGCAAATATCAAATTAATAATAATAATACTTTTTCTGTCTTAATTTATGTAGTATTTTTTATTTTTTAAAAGTCAAATAATTTTAAATATGACTAAAAAATTATGTGCGAAATCTTTAATTTTTTAATATAATATATAATAACAGCGTGACTTTATTAAAGGAAAAATCAAAACACACTTGGTGAAAATATACAAGCCTGAAAAACATGAATTTTTAGTGCGTTACTTTTTAGACTTGATAGTAGTAATTCTATAATTAACGTATATTCTATAATTTAAATATTGTATGTATTATCTAATTATAGTTTTTAAACAAAAGGTCCCAAGACATTAATGGAGTTTTTGAGTGGTCAAGAAAAAAGAAAAAACAAATGTGAACAATATTATTATAGTGCCTATTGAGAGGAAGTATCTTGGAAAGGAGAATAAGGTAGGTAGATAAGGAAAGTTTACAACGATCACAATATTATGAATATAAAATACTATTTGTAAATAATTATATTAATAATATTATGAGTATAATAATATTTATTACCAATTATATTAATAATATCATGAATATAATAATTATATCGAAAATATCATATGTATTTCTATATTATTTTATATATATAACAGATTTTATGTTTCAGTTGACGAGAGTGTCATTGCATATTCATCGCCGACAAGACCATTTTATTTTTTCAGTTGCCGAGAGGGTCATTTTATATTCATTGCCGACAAAGCCATTTTATTTTTTCGCCGAGAGGGTCATTGCATATTCATCACCAAGAAGACCCCTAGTAGGGATAAATAGGACCTCAAAAATGATGATCTAATATTCCTGCTTAAAATAGGATAAAACCTTGATTTTTATCCTTAAGCTTAATTAAGTCATATGAGCTAAATGACACTTTTCTCTTCCTAAATAAAGCCTAGTATATCAAGTCAATTCGGGATCCATATCAACCCAATTTTAAATGTATTGAGATGAATTAGGTTGAGATGGATTGAACTAATAATTGGACGGATTATTCAATGGGTTGGGGCGATTGAATTTAGTTTTACCACCAGTAATTTACCAAAGATCAGCTGCTTTTTTGTTTTCTTGTCATTAAATATAAAACAAACATATAAACTAAATGAACTTCGTTACTAAGCAGAATAAATGCTATTCCCTCCGTTGTATTATAATTTATTTTTAAAGTTAAACGGTATAAACTTTCTTATTAAGAATATATAATATAACAATACGCAGATATCCCCAGCTACATAGATATTTCACTTTTAAGTTACTTGTTAGGAATTTTTTTATATTTTAAAATAAGTGAATTATTCACTTTCCAAGGAATGTGTTGATTTTTTTTTATTTTTTACTCTTCATTAATTAAGTTTTTATGATTGAGTTTTTATGAGAATACATGCGTGTGTAAAGTTTGAAAACAGTAAAAATAAAAAAATATAATTAAATTTTATCTTTATTTTTTTTCTTAATATACTTGAATTGACTCGATATGAAATAGAGGGAGCAGAATGCTAAAGGAAAATAGTTTATTTTTGGGTGTAATGGCTAAAACAACAATTGCTGTTTGAAACGTGTTAGAATTTCAAAGCACTTAATATTTTATGATAATTTTAAATAATATATATTATTTATATTGTTCTAATTTAAATGGAGGAAAACTATGACACTTCTCACATGCAGTTTGTAATGTCACACTCCAACTGTCATGTCAAACAATTTGACTATATTGGTTTGATATCCTCCGAAAAATGAAAGTGTTTGGTGAAAGGCAAAAACGGATTCTTTCAACCAGGACATTAAAAGTACAGGGATAATACGTAAAACTGATCTTTAATTTGATAAAATTTTTTAAGTTGGAATTTAAACTTTTATAGTGCACAAATATAATCCTCAACTTGGCAATTCCTAAATAAGTAGGCACAGGGTGCTGATATAACACAATGAATGTATTACACTCGGAGAGGGGGTGCATGAACAGTCTTTTTTTTTAACATTTCAATCGAAAAAATAGGTAATTTGACCCTTTTACCCCTATTACATTTCTATATATATATATATATATATATATATATATATATATATACACTATTTATTTTCAAATTAACATACACTTTCTTCTTCTTCTT
>JAOTQR010148495.1:0-16397 GCA_025774065.1 Solanum ossicruentum
GGGTGCAATGCATGTAACTTACCAAAGCATGCATATCGACGTTAGATGACAAGGCACATAATATAGAAAGAGTTGAACATCAAAGAATGTAATATATGAGATGCTATGAAAATCATTATGCATGAAATGCAAATGATTTGTTTATATATATTGGGGATATGACTTCAACTGACATAAGTAAGACCAAGCAGGCTATTATTAGGAATCCCAATAAAATCTTCTCATCAGTAAAGAGGTGATCTACTTGCCAAGGGTAGACCATACTTCACTTTACGGGATAACTCCATCTCCATATGAAGTACCTTTCTTATAGGACAACTACCTCTTTAGATAGGATTTTCACAAATCACAAATCAAATCATTCCTTCTCCTTACTGGACAACTCCCTCTTCGGATCGGAAACCTATGCTACGCATATAGTTCAAGGAAATGGAGAGCGCCATTGGGGATAGCCCTAACTCCCCCAATCCATCGATGTTAAGTCGTCAACCCACAAGAATAAATACACACACACACCCATATATATATATATACACATATTTTCAAACGACTAAATCATTTCCGAAACCATCTCAATGCATTCTTAGGCTTAAAGGCCAAAACATAATTTCGTAGTCTATATACTCATGCATAGGAATAGTGTATTCATATACAAAATAATTCAAGCACCCAAAATGCTCAAAGAACCAAAATAAAAGACATATATGTGATTATAATATTGTCATAACCAATATTTTATCAAAATCATATCATAAAACAAAATTTGGCTTAACCCATAACATAATTTCTCAAAATAAACCATGTACGTGAATGCATATGCCATGAACAATGAGAGAATGACATGAGCAATTAAGACTAAATGTAAAATCAACATTTATAATATGAAATTGAAGTGAAATCATAAATAAATCTATATTTAAATCCATAGTGTAATCACTCATGCCTATATAATTCTTAAAGGGGACATGCATACTTATAATTTCATAAACCCCAAAGCAAATCCTCATATAATGCTTTAAATCACATTAAAATCATCAAATAAATACTACCCATACATCAATAGAATTTTAGGAATCATAATATTCAAAACCCCAAATTAAAGTAAGCAAAACTCATTTAGGTTATCTTGAAAATAATTTTGGGTCTCCTTGATTTGAAGGAACCAAAGATCAACTCGCATACCTAAGACCTTGAGTTCCTTGGAATTCAGTTTGGGAAGAATGGAAGCTTAGAAGTGGCTCTTGGAATCCAAACTTGTTCTTGGGTTTCCTTGAAAATTGAATTAGATCTTAATGGAGGCTCTTGAGAGGATTTGGAAGTGTGAATAAGATGAGAGTAGTGAGATTTATCCTTTGGAACATTATTTAGGTCTTTTAGGAAAGTTAAGGTAGCTTAGGAAGTCAAAAGGGGTCATTAGAATAATTAGCATTTACAAAAATACCATTAGTGAACGGATGGAAAATTTGGCAAAGTGTTGCCCCATGGAAGGTCCCATGTGTAGTGTAGAATTCTCGTGACAAGATACTTAGTCTAAAAATTGAAGTTGGAAATCAATTGGAAAAAGACGTCTCGTCACAACCATGAAGGCCTCCACAGGTCATGTGGAGCTTCACGGCCCGTGTGGAGGGCTCATGGTACTATACTTGGTGCAGGAAAGTGTTTCCTAGGCACCATGATAGGGGCCACGAGTCGTGCCCCATGCCACGGGTCGTGGTGAGGGGGTGTGGCTCAACTCTTGGCAAAAAAACTCCCCTAAATACCCACTTTAGCCCTCTTGCTCACCTTCACACCTCACCCCACGACTAGTGGCAAGCCATACGACCCGTGCCACTGGTCATTGTCTATGCCTTGTCCAAAAATGTATTTTCCCGGCCTCACATACCTCACACGACTCGTACAAGCCACCACTGGCCATATAGGTGCCCGTGGGGATTCACTACACGGGAGGGGTTCACGAAAATGGTCATAACTCCTTCATCTAAACTCAAAATGAGGTGAAACCAAGTGCTTGGATAGTTAATTCAAAGGGCTTTCATTTGACATTTTGTGGGCCACCCAGTTCTAAATGTGCTAAAAGTTATGCTTGTTTAAAGTTGATCCTTCTATCGATACTTGTGTCAAACTTAGCCAACGAAAATCCTTTTGAAATTGGCTTGTTGTAGGGACCATGATAGGCTTAAACGACATATATAAGCTTGGAAATTTAGGGTCCTTACAAGGAGGAATGGGATCAAGACATGGCCCACATAAAGATGCAACTGGACTTGCTGGCAAAGCTATTCTTAGACAAAGGCACAGAAAAAGTAAAAGTTGTAAACACAATGCCCAGGTATGATGATCAAGGTTATAGTTATGATAAGGAGGCGAACTTCTTAGGAAGCCAAGGGGGTTACCAGCCATTCAGCAATGATAATCAAGGTCGGAATTATGGTCGTGATCAGAACTATCAAGGAAACTAACAAAATAGAGACGGCTATAGGAACTGTGAGCATCAGAATGATAGTGGTGGAAACTCAAAATTAGAAGAGATAATGGCAAAGGTTCTTGACAAAGTTGATTCCACCGAGGCAGGGATGCGAGATATAAAAAGAGAGATATCCAATGTTCAGTAGTTGGTCAGCTCGCATTCCACTTTGATCAAGTAACTAGAGCAGCACATAGGGCAATTGTCAGCATTAACAAATCAAAGAAAAGTTGGGTCACTTCCTAGTGACACTATTCAGAACCCGAAAAATGATGGTCATTGCATGGCAGTAACGACAAGGAGCAGTAAGGTACTTTCTAACCCTATTGCACCCAGTAATGCCGGTTTGGATGAAGCTAAAGGCAAGCTGTTTGACCCAATGGAGGTGCATGTTGATGATTTGAGAAAAGAAGCTGAGGTGACACCAGCAGAGCCTGAGGTTGCTAAAGAGCCTGAGGTGAAACCAGCAGTGACTCAACCTCTGCCAGCCATCCATAAATCGTCGCCACCATTCCCATAGAGGTTGCTGAAGAAGATTGAGGATAGCAAGTTTCAAAAGTTCTTGTCCATGTTAAAAGAGATATCAGTGAAAATCCCTCTAGTAGAGGCACTTGAGCAAATTTCGAGCTACGCTAAGTTCATGAAAGACTTAGTAACTAAGAAGAGGACAGTCACGATTGAGCCGACAAACAATTTTCACCACTGTAGTGCCATTGCCACAAGATCTCTTGTGGAAAAGAAGGGAGATCTGGGAGCCTTCACTACCCCATGTACCATTGGAGCATTTGAGTTTGCAAAATCTCTTTGTGCTTTAGGTGCCAGCATTAACTTGATGCCACTGGTAGTTTATAAGCATTTGTGCTTAGGAGCCCCCATGCCCACTACTATGCAGTTGTTCATGGCAGACAGATTAGTGTGTTGGTCTGTGTGGCAAGGGAGCTGACTCTTAGACTGAATACTAAAAAGGTGAAATTTAGTGTGTATGTGTTGCAATAAAGAGACCTAAAGAAGTGGCTATGATGTCTATCTTAGATATGGAAGAGGACTGCCTTTTTGAGATCCTACTGGAGGAAATAATGTGTAGACACACTAGCGGCGATGTTGATGAACTTTCCAAAGGATGGTATTAATGGGTATGCGACACCGTGAATTATTGCAAGGCAGGGGAACCAGACCATTTGTCCCAGAAGTTGGACTTATACTTGTAGAACAGATCTACACCGCCAGCTAAACCTTACATCAAGGAGTCTCCAGCTATGGAGCTCAAGGAGTTACCCAAACACTTAAGGTATGTATTTTTGGGCACTAACAACAATTTTCCAATGACTGTGGTTGCAGATCTCTAAGAAACCCAAGTGGAGGCATTGTTGGAGGTCCTCTAAAAGTTCAAGCAAGCTATTAGTTGGACTATTACAGATATTACAGGGATTACTCTAGGGAAATGCACGCATAAGATCAAATTGGAGAATAACTATGTGCCCAGTATCAAGCACCAACGCAGGCTAAACCCACTTATGCAAGAGGTGGTGTAAAAGGAGATCATCAAGTTGTTGGATTCTAGGGTGGTATACCCCATTTCTGATAGCAAATGGGTCAGTCCAATTCAATATGTCCTGAAGAAAGGGGGTATGACAGTGGTAGCTAATGACAAAAATGAGTTGGTCCCTTTGAGACCTATAACTGGATGGCGAGTGTACATAGACTATTGGAAGCTGAATAAATGGACCTAGAAGGACCATTTCCCTATACCCTTCATGGACCAGATGTTAGATAAGTTGGCAGGTAGAGGGTGGTACTGCTTCTTGGACGGGTACTCGGGTTACAATCAGATATCCATAGCTCTTGAGGATCAGAAGAAGACCACCTTCACTTGCCCATATAGGACTTTTGCTTTCAGGGTGATGCCTTTTGGGCTATGCAATGTCCCAGCCAGCTTCTAGTGTTGTATGATATAGATCTTCTCCGACATAGTTGAAGACACACTCGAGATATTTATGGATGACTTCTTTGTAGTGGGTGATTCCTTTGATACCTATATGTTGAATCTTAGCAAGGCACTACAAAGTTGTCAGGAAACTAACTTGGTGTTAAATTGGGGAAAATGCCATTTCATTGTCAATGAAGGCATAGCTCTTGGCCATAAGATTTCCGAGAAGGGCATAGAGGTGGATAAGGTGAAGATAGAGGTGATTGAGAAATTATCGCCTCCTGTATTTGTGAAGGGGGTCTAGAGTTTCCTTGGGCATGCAGGTTTCTACCACCAATTTATAAAAGACTTCTCTAAGATTGCACATCCATTGTGCAAGCTATTGGAGAAAGACATAAAATTTCATTTTGATGATAGTTGCAGACGTGTCTTTGAGACCCTGAAGCAAAAGTTGATTTCTACACCCATGGCGGTTGAAGCGGACTACACTACCCCGTTTGAGGTGAAGTATGATGCAAGTGGAATTGTTGTGGTTATTATGCTCAGACAGAATCGCAACAAGATTTTTCACCCCATCTACTATGCCATCAAGACCCTCAATGATGCTCAAAAGAATTATACAGTGGCTGAGCAGGAATTATTGGTCGTGGTATATATATTCGATAAGTTCAGGTTACCTATTGGGCACCAAATTGATAGTGCACACCAACCATGTAGCCTTGAGATACCTTATGTCAAAGAAAAATGCTAAGCCAAGGTTGATCAGATGGTTTATCCTACTATGGGAGTTTGATTTTGAGGTCCTAGACAGAAAAGGATTTGAGAATCAAGCAGCAGACTACTTGTCCAGATTGGAGGATAATTCAAGGGCGAAGGATTGGTTGAACATCGATTATTCTTTTCCCAATGAGCAGGTATTGGTAGCTTTTGTTGAACTTATTCCTTGGTTTGTTGATTTTGATAACTTTCTGGTGAGCGATATTATGCCAGAGGGCCTTAACCCTCAGCAGAGAAAAAAGTTTCTTTTTGATGTGCACAGGTACTTCTAGGATGACCCATACTTATTCCGAACATATGCTGATGGGGTTATCAGGCAGTGCATTCTAGAAACAGAGATGTTAGGTATCATGGAAGCATGTAACTCCTCCTCTATGGGGGTCACCATGGTGTTCCAGACTGGCGAAGAAGATTTTACAATGTGGGTACTACTGGCCCACCATTTATAAAGACGCCCACAACTTAGTGCTTGGGTGTGATTAGTGCCAGCGATAGGGCAACATCTCAAAGCGCCAGGAGCTTCCCATGACCTGGATTCTTGAGGTAAATATGTTTGACATTTGGGGCATTGACTTTATGGGCTCATTTGTGAGTTCTTATAGAATGAAGTATATCCTTGTGGCAGTGGACTATGTCTCTAAATAGGTGGAGGCAGTTACATTGTCAAATAACGAGAGTAAGAGTGTTGTCCAGTTTATGAGGCAGAACATCTTTGCCAAATTTAGGACACCCAGAACTATCATTACTGATGGGGGTTCTAACTTCTGTAACAAGGTTTTTCATGCGGTGCTAGCAAAATACGGAGTAAGACAGCACAAAGTGGCCACACCCTATCTTTTGCAGACTAGTGGACAGGTTGAAGTGTCAAACAGAGAGATCAAGGAGATCTTGACCAAGTCTGTGAACGCTACCAGGATTGATTGGGCGAGGAAGCTAGATAATGTACTTTTACAAGACACCCATCAGTATGTCCCTATATCAGTTGGTGTTTGGTAAAGCCTATTATCTACCCATGGAGTTGGAGCATAAGGCTCTTTGGGCTTTGAACAAGCTCAACATGAATTGGACCAAGACTGCTAACTTAAGACTTGACCATCTTAATGAGTTGGATGAGTTTCGCCTCCAAGCAAATGAAAGTGCAGCATTGTACAAACAGAAGATAAAGATCTAACATGATAAGCATATTGCTCAACAAAGTTGAGTGTTGGTGACAAAGTGCTTTTATACAGCTCCAGGCTTAGGTTGTTCCCAGGTAAGCCCAAGTCGAGGTGGTCAGGCCTGAACACAATTATCCAAATGTTTCCCTATGGTGCAATAGAGATAGAAGCAGGAAATGGGGATGGTTTCAAGGTAAATGGACAGAGGGTGAAGCAATACTTGGGTGCAGTAGAGGAGGCTTCAGTGATTGAGGTATTGCTTCTTAACGAAGTCTGAGTAGTCAAGAGAATGCGTTATGCCACGACGTTAAATCAAGGACTTCATGGGGCCCACCCATACATTGTAATAAAAAAAGCTTTAATTTATATATCATGTATTTTCTTATTTTTGATTTATGCTTCTAAATGAGTATAGGTGCTATTTAGGAGTTTGTGAGTACGCGTTGGGTGGGCAACATGATTTAAGGCTGAAACGATCAAACTTTGCTTTAAGGTTACTCCTACGTACACCCACATAGGTCGTGACATGCCAGACGGATCGTGTACACACCTGTGTAAAGTGGTTGAACTTGGCCAATGAGCGGTCGTGCCGAAATTTTGCCAAGTTTCACCACATGGCCCACACATACGGCTCGTGTAAGATCTGATAGTTCATTAGACTTACCGTCTGGCATCCGCACACGTGGCTCACTAGGGTCTGTCCAAAATTGCTCAAGTGCGAGAAAATGATCAACCAAATGGGCCGTGACACATGTCACAGCCTGTGATATTGCTACCTATGCCTAGATCACGGATAAATGGAAATTTCATTGACATGGACTTGACGTCGACCAACGAGGTGCTAGGTAAGTGAGAAATTTTGCAAAGTAAGGTGGAACGGACAGTCCAAATAGACTGTGACATGTGTCATGGGTCGTGAGGCCCCTCGTGTGGCAAGTATTGACCGGTAAACTTTGTTGACCAAGATTATTTTAAAACCCTCTCTTCTATCCCAACTATTCACTTTCAAACTTTCCACTCTCTCTCTTCACCTGACGGCTCTCTCCCCTCTCTCACATTTCCCCTTCAAAACCCCCAAAAATTTTACATCTTCTTATTGACAATTCGCAAATGTATTTCAGGGTTCGTAGTTTACTCCAAGTGTGGGTCTCTACTTTTTCAAGCAAGTCTTTTTCTCCATTGTCGCTCGTCAAAGTAAGAACTTATTTTCTTATCTTCTAGTGTAGATTTTGGTGCTTGCATGTGTAGCTCTTAGTGCAAAAGTCTTTCTTTCTTGGATTAATGCATCATAATTCATATTATTGATGATGGGTGTGCATGTGGTGGTGAAAACCACCATTGTTGAGTTCCTATGGTTCTACCATGAAAGTAAGGTGTTTGGTTGATTTTTGACATGACTTTTGGGGAAATTGACTTGTATATGCTATTATGTTGATGGAATCATGGTTAGATGGGGTGAAATTGCATGAACTTGTGGGTGTTGGTGTGTGGGGCTGAAAGTCGACAAAAAAGGGGGTCTCACGGTTGGACAAACGGTCCGTGTTCCCTTACACATACTGTATAATGGCCCGTGACGTACCCTCTCCTCACAACACTTAAGTCACTCCAGACGGACCTTTTCACTGATTGTGTCTTATTACACGGGTCGTGTAGGGTCCCCTTGACCCTGTACCTTCAATATTACATTACTTAGGTTGATTTTTATTCATAATTCATATATGTTCACAAGTGTGATGGCCCGATGATAGACCGGGTGACGCCATTCTTAAGGGTTACTATCACCTTTATGACACAGGGGAAGTCTGAGTACCTATTAGTGCATCAACCTGCGTGTGCAATAATTTCTAAAAAAGTGTATTCATTTGTGGCACTTGTAGGTACTATGGGTCCATGCTGCATGCTAGTCCGACATAGTTAAAGGGACGAGCCTGTGTCACGCCTCCATGACTCCCCAACTGTGTCACCTAGCCATCGAGCTGGGGGTGACTCAGGTGATGACTCCTCCAGTAGTTCTGAGGTTTACTACATTAGCAATGTCTGCCCTCACTCCCCTCAACTGCACGGGCCCATGCAGCAGGCTGACGTAGAGCTCCCCAGTCTATGAAGGGGGCTCCTTCGATGGGAGTGGCGAAGGAGGCGGATGCCTCAGAACAAGAGAAGGATACTTCGGACCAGGAAGGGGAGGTACAAACTCTGGAGGCTAAGGGCCACGACACTGAGGAATAGTCAAATGAGATCAAACTCCGGGACAGTGATGATGAGGCTATACATTTTGCAGTGTCCTGGATGATGGATCCCAAAAATGCCCAGGCATTGATTGTATTTCTGCGGGCTAGTGGATAGTCCCAGGAGCTAAGGATATTTACAGCAACTGGCTGACAAAGGGTTTAGAGGGCTTCCAATGGCAGTTGATTATCCCAAAGGTTTGGGTCCTCATGAACCAACTTGATAATGTTTCGAAAATGAGAGATACTTTTGAATTACACAAGTTTGGTTGGATGGCGCAACCACCTGGGTACTATAGGCTCGCCATAGTTGAGGAGTTCTATTCAAATTTTACTCCTAGTCTATTGAACTCTGTAGAGGGTACCTAGCCTAGGAAGGTGAAGAAACAGGTCGCACTTGTTAGGTCCCCATGGTCACATGTGATGGTGCGTAGTACACGATAGAATATCTCAGAAAACACCATCAATCGATTCCTATTTGGTCCAGATTACCAAGCTCCTCCAGATGGCTAATTCATGGATAGACACTTGTTGATTATGGATAAGGGCAAAGTCTGATTCTTCATCTTGGGCTGAACTGTTGGCATGGATTAACGAACGAGTTGCCATTGAGGACGCGGCAACACCTTGGGTTGCAAACCCCAAGTGTCCTATCACCAAAGCATCTTTGACATTTGCTGCAAAATTTTGGTAGTCAGTGGTATGGGCCAGGCTGTGTCCCATAGGAAATGATAATCTACTCCAACCTTTGCATGCCTCTGTGGTAGCATGCCTGATATCTAGGTACAAAGTCAATATGGGATGAATCATTGCCTTTTAGATGCACGATCGGGCCATATCTGAGAGAGCTGACAAGCCCTTCCTGTGTTTGGTTCGTGACCTTTGCAAACAAGCTAGTGTTCCTACTACTCACGTTTTGGATAAGAAAATAGCTCTCAAAGGTGTGGCCAACACTGCCTTGATTAAGAATATCCAAAACCCTCTCATGAAGAGCAGAACACATTTACTAGGGGCCCAACAAACTTCCCCTCCGCACCTCCACAGCAACCCTTTCCATTTGAGGACTACATCACTGCCCCACCATCAGGCACGTCTTTTCAGCGACCGAGGGTAATGGTGCAGCTAATCGGTATAGTAAGGGTATGCATATGCGCCCTATAAGTTCTTGGCCTGAATAATGGCAGACCAGCGGTAGACACGTGCTATCATAGATCAGATAGTAGAAAGGATTCCGCATGTGATCCAGTCTTACTCAACAGTGGGTGGTGGACCAATGTAAAGAAGTTCTTCTGAGCTGAGTCACCACCTTATGACACGTTTGGGAGTATGTCCGGGGAAAATGAAAAATCTGGTTCAGACAGTAAATGATATGAAAGCCTAGATTGCTCAGCTGACTGCACAGTACCAGGCCTTCGCAATGGCCCCACCTTTAGAATCTTGGATAAGCCTGTTCAATGCTCCCGTGGTACCTCTTCTTGATGAGATGTGGGGCGTTCCGCCCACCCTATCTGATGTACCCGTGTAATCTACTAATTAGCCCATGAGGAATGACAAGGAAGCGACGTGACCATCGAAGCAGTCCTCCCCATGACCTATAGAAAGAAGAAACATGGCAGAAGTACAATTCTATTAGGGCCATACAAGTCTATTAGGGCCCAGCAACAAGCATCAAAATGAACAGGAGGAATGAGAGCGGCTAGCAAGAGAAGCAGAATGGTTAGAAGCCTCCAATAGCACCTTTGGACTCGGTGCTACATGTGTTGATAGACACTCTTAAGAAAAGGCCTAGTCCCACAGACACTGCTAACACCTAGGGTGTCCTAGCTATGTTCTATCCCCTATCTTTTCGTTTATCCGTGCTATGGTCTAGTGAGGACACTACATTGTCTTTTTGGAGGGGTGGGGCATCCTGCCACTTGAGAGTTTTACTTGCATGTTTCTTTTCTCTCAAGTGTATTATCTAGTAGAACTAGCATGTTTAGGTCATAATGTTTGTTAAATATAAGTGTTTACAGAAGTCTAGGGTAGCCCTGGTGTTAATCTTTTTGTGATGTCCCATGTTGACAATGTTAAGGTTATATGTGATTGCATCTCATCCTGACTAACTTGCATGATTTCTGGTAAGTATGGTATGGGTATGGTTGGCATTCTAATGAATAAGACATGTCTATGTGGTTTAGTGCTAATTAGTGTAGAAGATGTACCATGTGTGTGTGAGCTTAGTTGCATAATTCAATTGACGCACTTGTGAGATAGAACTTGCCTGGTTAGTCCCACTGAAATAATTGAATGAATGGATTAGGATGTGATCTTAGGCCATTGTTGTTAACTAGTCACTTAGCCAAAAATGATTAACCAAATGTAATTGTCCCTCTTGAACCAAAAGTTGAGCCTAAATAGACCTTTTCTTTGTAATCACCCAAATTCACTTCCCCAATCTATCTGTTGATCTTTGTTTGGGCCCTGGTTTCTCCAAGGATATTGTGAACCTCCCCCTAGGTTAAAGCCTAAGTTAAGGGTGGCTTATATTGACCCTGGTCCCTTAGAAAGATATCATGAACCTTGACCCAAGCAAAAGGCTTAAGCTAAAGATGGCTAGTGCAGGGAGAACAAAAATATGAGTGGAAAAGAATAAAGTGATAAAAGAAGAAAAAGAAATGGGTCGTGATTGTGAGCAAAATTAATGAGCGAAAAAGAAAAAGGAATAAAAGTGAGTAAATGAGCACGGAATCACTTCATGTACTACAGAAAGTTGGAAAAATAGGGGCAATAAGTGTTGTTGACCAAAATGCAAATGACTGAGTCAAAATAAGTGCCTGGGAGAGGCCTTTTAATCACTTGAATCCTAAATGTACCTCACCCGAGCCCCAGCCTACATTACAAGCTGCAAAAGTCCTAATGTGATCCTAAAAAAATCATTCAAGAGTTAGGGTGGTGAAAATAAGGGCAAGTTTATGATCGATACATGAGTGTCCACTGAAAGTCATTTTTGAGAGTGAGTGACTACATTTCAGTCTCTGTTTTACATGCTTATGTTGTGAGAGTGACTTTTTATAGTGAGGGCACTATCTTTTGCATTAATTGGTTGCTAACTCAACTAGGGTATCTTTATTCCTAATCATATGTGGACTAACCATGCATGGATGATGTTTTCCTTAATATTTGTGGGTCCATTTGGGGTGTGAGCACACTTTTAAACTTGTTATCGGGGCATATATGTTGAAAATTGTGGGGGCGATCCATAGTCTGAGTCAGCACTTGTGTTTATGCATTGTTTGGTTGAGTCATTATTGCTTGAAAGCAAGCAATCATTCTATAGAAAAAGGAACCAAGTGTCAGGAAAAATGACTAAGGCATGGAGAAATGAGTGAACTATAGGAAAAGGATGAAAAAGAGCTTAAGGATGACCATAAGGAGAAAAAATGGAACCAAGTGAGGGTACACAGGTGCCTACACGGCTCGTGTGACATCACACGATCTGTGAGGCTCATGTGTCCTCACACTTGGGGAGACAGCAAGGAGTTTACGCAGGAAGATGGAGAAATTTTCCCAAGACACATCCCACGCCACCCTTCATGGGCCGTGGGACTTGGAACAAACCGTTCCATGCACTGTCAAAGTAACGCAAATAGCCATCATCGTAAAAAAATAAGAAAAATGCAATAAGTGGAGCCAGACGGACCATTTTACAGGTCGTGTGACCAACCACCATCCGTGACATGGGCACGTGAGGACGACTTGAGCGGAAAAAGTTTAAGACAATTTGTACGGTCCGTTTCACAGACCGTGGATCCTCACATGAGCCGTCTATTGGCTCGTGAAGCAGTTGCTGGGATTGATTAAGTCAAGTACAGCAACATGGACTATTTCTCAGTCCGTCTACCATCACATGGGCCATGTGGTGGCCTATGCCCATGCCGACGTGATTTTTCCTATTTTAAATCAGATTAGGTTTTCTTTGTATATAAATAGTATTTTTATTTTGTTTTCAGGGAGTCTTAGATTTCTGGAGACAGAAAACTCAAAAAGAACACTATTTTGCTTGTAATTCCATTGAATTTTGTGGATTTCAACTATCTTGTTCAGGATTGTAATCCTTGGATTCTCTAATTCTTTAATAGTAAGTTCTTCATTATGAATTCTATTTATTATTGTGGGTTATCTTTCGTGAACATGCTAGGCTAAACCCACAACTAGTGTTGTAGGAACCATGACAAATTAATAAGATAGGCGAATATGGGTTAACTCTTGGTATTCATTAGCATATATATCGTAGTAATCTTCATTATAATTTCTTTCTTAATGAGTCGACGCATTAGGGTAAGCCTTTATTCATTACATGTCCGAAAGGGATATTTTGATTAGGAAAAGAGTTTTATGACAGAATTCGAGGTTTTTAACCTAATCTAAGTACTTGAGACCGAAAGGTGAGAGTACTTCGGGATTGACAACATGGTTTAGTCAGTATACGTTCTGAAACCGAAAGGTGATAAATGATATGCCTCTAAGAAGGACCGAAAGGTGAATTAGGTGTTACATAACTTATTAGATCTTATATATGTAATCATGAACGAGTTTATCACTAGATTCAGCTATCGCATTAGATTTCATGGGGAACATAATACTAGCTTCGCATTAATTGTTTAAAATCTAGTTTTCTTTGCACTCACTTGTTACTTTGCTTTAGTAAGTTAGTTTATAAAAACCAAATTCCCCATTTACTCATGTACTTTTGTTTCAGGAGTAGATATTACATTTGAAAATGGTGCTAATAGATTTATTCTCACGCATTTCCTGTGGGATCGACCTCAACTCTATTTGAGTTTTATATTTGATCAATGACCACTTTACTCTTCCTTTTGGAATGTAAAATTAGGCGTATTAACGTGGGAGAACAATCCCATGTTTTCGTTTAGCCTTCCATACTTGGAAAGTTGATATTACAATCGAACTTTTAGAGTAGAAGAACTTGGAAAGACATTATTTGAAGAGCTTTTCTTTGATTCTTGAATTCTTGATTTAGAATCTTTAGAGTTCTTGATGAAGAACTCTAATTCTTGAGAAGAAGAAGAATCAATAACCCCTTTCTTGGAAGTTCTTGAATTTGTTTTCTTGAAACCCAAGGTTATGATTTCAGATTCTATTAGAGATTCATGAATAGATGAAGATATTTGAGTTGGGTAGATTGAAATTTATGAAAAATAACTCACCTTGAGGATAAATCTTGAAAGTTAATCCTAACTTGATGACTTTCCTGATGATTCTTGAGCATTTATGTTTAGGAGTGGAGGAGAGGGTTTTTAATTATGAAACTGACGTTTTATGCATTTTGGGACCTTAAATAGACCCCCAAAGGTTTTAGGATGAAAGTACCCTCAAAATAAAAAAAATGTCATTTATCTCGTCCATAAAGGGTCCGCTATGCGGAGCTGTAGTGTATCTTCAGACAGCTCTGCAGGCCTTTAGTAAAAATGGTCATAACTTTCTATTCCGAACTCTGATTAAGGCGAAATTAGATACTTTGAAAATCTAATTCAAATATTTTTAATTTGATATATTATGGGTCACCTAACTCATTATACTTTAAGAGATATGGTCATTTGAATTTGACCTTTCTATCAACTCATATGAAAACTTAGTTGATAAGAATTTTCTAGACTTGGCTTAATGTAAAAGATCTCTTATATTCGTTTATTGAACTTAGAAGAGGTTGGAAATTGACTGGAATGCCCCTAAATTAAATTGATTTTTTTCTAAAATACAAATATAAGTCATGTCCGCGTCCTAGGCGCGTCGCGCCTTGGGTGCACAACTACTATTTTTCATCTTGGATCAAAAGATTATTTTTCGTCTTGAATCAAAAAAATTATTTTTCGATCTGATGTCCCTAAAATTCGAATAAGAGCATTTTCTCACTCAATTTTCGTGCTGAAAGCATATCCGGTCTCGAATTCACAAACGGAGCATGGGAAGACGTGTTACATGCACATCTCTATTCTAGGGGTATTTTGATAATTTTATCGGGTGTTACATTCTCAAAAATTGGAAGAAATCTAGTTAAAACTCAAATAAAAAAGTTAAATTTTACAACCCAATCGTCTTAAAATCTAATGGGTTTATTCAATTTGAAATGTAAAAGAATATTTAGATAAAGTCTTAAAATTGAAGAGAGTTAAACTAATAATAGTACAAGAAGAAGGGTAAAGTTGTGATAAAATTGGTGATATTGAAAGTGAGGAGCTTCAATGAAGATGAATATGAGTTTTTAAAGAAGAAAGAATGAAAAAAATGAAAAAAATAATAAAGAAAAAAAGTTAAAATACTAAGTAAAACAAGAAAATATATTTTATAACAAAATACTTATAAAAATAAAGTTATATCATTATTTTAAATTTTTCATTGCTCCTTAAAGAGAGTGCATAACTCTCTATATCAAGTGGACAAAAAATAATATAATAACAACAGTTTAAAATTGTTTAGGGGGGGTAATAGGACGCCTGCAAAGTTAATGTGTCTTTTTAAAAATTTAGGACAATATCAGTTGTGACTTTGTGTCTTTTCTCAATTTAAATTTTGGAACTGTCTCTGATCATGTCATGTTACACTTTATAAAATCTTGGTCAAATATCTCTAACTTTATAAAACAAATATTTTTGATTTCATGAAAGCTTGACTAAATAGGGTATTGATAATCTTTTAATTTCCTACACTTATTAAAGTATTGGTAGTCAAATTAATATTCTCAATGTATACTACTTTCATTTAATAAGAATTACTTAAATACAATAAACATTTGATTAATATTTTAAGGTGAATACAAAAAGCATAGTATACAAATTAAAAGAAACATAAGAATTAGTACTATACTATTTGCTAAAATAAAGAGTCTCTCAATCATAAGATCCCAACCTTCAAAAATAATTTAAACACATGAACATCTCATAACTCTAATAACAAATATGAGAGGAAAATTTTTTTAGTTTAAGAAAGACTTGTAAATTGACAAGTGATATTTGTGTGAGGATCCACTTATTCGATTTGGATAGGGAAAAATATTGAATTTGACATATTCTATCATATTCGAGTTTTAAAATGTTAATGAATTGAATTAAACTTAGATACTTATCAAACTTGACATATGTTGATGATCTCTAAATGATCTGAATAATTTTTTTTGTATATTAGTAAATAATTAATAAATAAGGATATAATTTTAGTTTAATGTCTTTGGATAATCTAATTTTAATAACTAATAAGTTTTTAGAGATGTTTCAAGGAGATGGTTTTGATTCTTTTTTCATTTTGCATTTGGCCTATTTTAGTTTCAACTTGCAAGACAGTTTTTTTGACACTAATGGATATAATGGTTTGGTCAAACTCAAATAGTAGTTTGTGATTTATTTTCAAGATTAATTTTCTTTTCTTTGTTAAAGTAGAAGAAGTAATTAATAAAAGACGGAAAAAAGGAATTAATAGATTTTAACATCAAATATTGATAATGTAGGCCTTCATCATATCATAAGCATTCTTTTTAATTGGGTGAACTACAAATAAAATTTGTTTTATTTAATTATAAAAGAATCCATTCAAAGATTGATAAATAGTATAATCTTCTTACAATCGTGCATTAATTCTTGGTCCTTTAAACCATTTTTTCAACTATAAAAAGATACTACTATACGAGTCTTAAAACATCAATTGAGTCATCAAAGATAAACACTCTTAAGTCACTCACAAGTACTCACTAGTCAATACGGCCCTCCCCTTTTGCCTCCTTCCCCCCCCCCCCCCCACAAAAAAACACAATCGATTGAATCTGTTTGAAAGTTGAAATACCCCGTGCCCCC